>PVKM010028909.1:0-18036 GCA_004027735.1 Carollia perspicillata
GTCTTTGTTGTGGCCAATGTCCACTCCCATGATGGTGCCTCCTGTTCCCTCAGGTCCAGAAAGAGTGACTTGGCCTATCTTGGCATGCTCTTGGACTTTGCTTCCAGATCATTCTCCTAGTTTCCTCTTATTTTATTACCTATTTCTTCCCCATATCCTTCTTGGTAAACTTCTTAATTCTCTTTTCTTTTTAACTTGGAGGACCTTAGGGATAAGTTCTTTTTCCTCTTTTGTTCTGCCTTCACTCACTTCCTTGGAAATCTCATTCAGTTCCACTGACTTATCTCCTATTTCCATGCTGACAATTCGCAGAAATATACCCTAACTCATACTTCTCTTCTGAACTTTATACAAAATGCTGCAGTCCCCAGTGTTTCTACTTAGAAGCCTCATAGTTTCCTTACACTTGCCCTTCCACCATCTCCTTCTCCTGTCTTTATTAAGCGAAAACCTGTTGTCACTTCTGCAGTCCATTGATCAGAGACTGCCAGTGCCTCTATTTTCAGATATATTAAAAAACTCAACATTTCACACTATCTCTACCATAAACACCCTTGTTCACACTACTTTTATTATCTATTTGGATTATTGCAATAGCTTACAATTAATTTATCTTTCTGCTCCTCTTTTCTCCCCTACTGCCTATTCACAACACAGTTCAGAGTGTTCTTAAAAATAAGTTAGATTATGTTATTTCTTCACCCCAAACCCCCAATGGTTCCCCATCTCACTTACAACAAAAGCAAAGGTTCTTACAATGACCTAGAGAGTCCTACATAATCTTTTTCTTTCTTTTTTTTACCTTTCTGACCTTGTCCTCTACTAGTCTCCTTCTCATTCAGTTCATGCCCTGCTACTTATCAAACACACTAGACAAATTTCCTACTGAGTGCCTTTGTAGTTCTTTTTGCCTCTGTCTGGAATATTCTCCCACTACATAGACATATAAATGCTTCTTTTTTCATATAGTCTAGCATTTTGTCAAATTCTACCTTCTGACCGACAACTACCGTGGCAACCCTATTTAACACTGTAAACCTGCCCTGGCCCTGGCAATTCCTAGTCTTCTTCAGTGCTTTGTTTTTCTGCAAAGCACTTATCACCATAATAAATATTAGGTTTTTTATTTTCATATTTCTTTATTGACTATAATCTGTAAAAGTAACCTTTTATAATATCAGGATTCTATTTTATTCTATGCTCAGCATCTGAATATATTAGGAAATAGGAGGTTTTACATAAATAGTTTTTGAATGAATGGAGGAATGATCCATTTCTATCAGACCCAAGACAAATTTTTTGAACTACATTAAAGGACAAACAAAAAGAGTGATTTAGAAAAACAACCTAAATAAAAATATAAACCCATTTGCTGAAAAAAGGCAGTAAAATGATCTTGTTATTGTAAATAGTTCTATTTATTAAAATCAATCATTTAAAACTCAATAATTTTCTCAGTCAATGACAAATAGACTAATTTATCATTGAGGTTAGATATTTTGCTGAGGACTTCATATTTATTTTTGGGTCATTATGTAATGATAGTTGCACATGAGTTTGTACAATAACTTATAAAATAAAATATAAATATTTCAAAATAATCAACTCTGATCTAATTTTCTATTTGTCATTGGCATGAAAACAAAAATTTCTATAAACATTGACAAAAATCTACTATTTTTGCAGTAAATATTCCTATCAACATCCAACTGCAAAACTATAACAAAAAATTAGACATTAAAAATGTTGTTTCTTAGTGATGTAGATATAGGATCTTAAAGAAAAATAAAATAGTTCCTTGGTAAAAATATTTTTTGTAACTCTGTAGGCAGTTACCTCCTATCAGAAAGTCATGAAGCAAATTATTATGTGGTATACATGGAGAAATTCAATATCAATCTATTTAACTGGGTTTAACTCATGATTTCCTAAAGTTACTTGAGCATCAAACCCTTTTTTCATAAAACACAAACTGATATACTAAGAAATTAAAAGTCCATAAACCACACTTGGATGACTATGTTTTTTTTTTGTTTGTATATTGATCATTTTGTGATCACTCTTATTTTCTTAAGCTGGGCATGGCTTTCTAGAAATACCTGACCAAGAAAATTCTTTTAGTTGTAAATGTATAATCAATACAATGTCCAGGGAATTTGATCTTTGTAGTGATCAGCATTTTATCATGAAGACTGTAAATTTTTCAGTGTCTCATTATTTAACTACATATATGTTTCTGTAATTTCTAAAAACCAACAAAGATTACTATCTCATTTCTGAATGGATGCACACCAAATTAAATTCATGCTTACATACACACACACACAAGGAATGCAAACTTACCTTGTCTCTTGGTTAGCAAAAGAACTCACTGTAAAGAGGTGCTGATAACTTGTTTTCCAAACATCTATTTTTATAAACAAATAATATATGTGTGCATTTGTATACATATACATATATATAATTATAAAGAGTGGAGTTGATAACAGACTTTTTAAAATACTAAATAAGTTTCAGATATTTGAGAAAAGGGCTAATACTAAGTTGTTACATACAAAAGCAGAAATAAAAGAAACTCAAATCATGGCTATCAAACTGTGTCTGCTTAGAAAAAACAAGTGCCTCAGTTTATGTACATTTAAGTGAATATTGTGAGTATTGTCGACCCTGAAATAATGCTGGGGTTAGAGGTGTCAACCACTGTGCAATTTAAAATCCATGTATAACTTTTGACTCCCCCAAGGCTTAATTGCATTTGGCCCTTAGTATCTGTGTGTTTTTAATCTGTGGGTTCGACAAACTAAAGATAGAAAACAGTACAGCCATCCTTGAAAAATTGGGGGTTAGGGGTACTGACATCCACAAAGCTGATGATCTACATATAAGGGTTTTTTTTGGTATGTAACATATAACTTCCCAAAACCTTAACTACAGTCAGCCCTTCACATCCATGAATTTAATCAATCGCAAATTGAAAGTAGTATTTTTAATTCATGGTTGGAAATCCATGGTTGGGAAACCACAATTGCAAATGCAAAAAATACTATTTTTGATCCACAGTTTGTGGAATCTGCAGATACAAAACCATCAGATACAAAGGGCTAACTGTATTTATTGAAAAAAAATATTGAGTATAAGTCAACCAATGTGGTTCAAACAGGTGTTGCTCAAAGGTCAGCTGTTGTACCCCCTTAGGACATTACTGCTTTATAGAACATACTCAGTGATGGAGTAGTTTCACCGTTGAACATAACTTAGTAAAAGTTGGGGAATTATCAGACAATGGAAGTGACTTGCTTACGTAACTCTTAAGTCATTTTTAAGGTAATTTAAAAAATATCAAAAAATGTTCTGAATAATATTTAAACCATGTTTACTTTTTTCAGAGTGAATAAAAATAGCCAAAGTCCTATGTTCTTCAATCAAAAACTTATGAGTTTAGAATCATACTTCTTAACACAACATGGACAACATCTATCTATATTCACAAGCACTTCTCTTTTTAAAATCTAAGGCTGACTTTATAAGCCCTCAGGGACTTCAAATAATTCCCTATTACCTTTTAGATACCATAAAAATGTTCTAATGTAACAACAGCAACATTTCAAACAGGATCATCTGTGAGCTAAGTTACAGAGAATTCACAGGTTCTCTATCATATTTAAGAATCATCAAGGAATATGTATAAAGGACCCACGGACAGAGACAACAGTGAGGAGGTAGGATTGAATGTGGGAGGTGGGTGTGGGTAGGGCAGAGGAAAGTAATAGGGGGATGATGGGGACAGCTGTAATTGAACAACAATATAAAAAGAAAAAAAAAACAAAAAAAGAATATTCTGTTTTCATTTTGATAGCATTTAAGTTGATCAGGATATCTGGACTACCTGAATGATTGTCCTCCAACCAAGAACCACCAACGGAATTCATTATTTGAATTTGTTTTCAAAATTACATTGACACCACATTGAACAATTTTAATTTGTGGATTAAATAAAAGACTAATGGTGACTCAATATAGAAAAATCCATTTATTGAAAGAAAACAAAACACTAATTCAAAAAGATATATGCAACCCCATGTTCATTGCAACATTATTTATGATAGCTAAGATATGGAAAGGCTCTAAGTGTCCATCAATAAATAAGTAAAGAAAATGTGATATTATATATACACAATGGAATATTTTATTCAGCCATAAAAATAAATAAAATCTTGCCAGTCGCAACAGTATGCATGGATCTTGAGGGCATTATGCTAAGTGAAATAGTTAAACATGTCAGAGAGAGAAACACAAGTACTATCATATGATCTCCTTTATATGTAGAAACCAAAAAAAAAAAAGTCTATTCTTGCCTTTAGGAGCAGATAATATTTCTATATGGTATACTGCCAAAGGTTTTGTATAGTTTTAGTTACTATGTGACATGTTGAACTCAAAAACACATGCTCAGACAAGCCAAGTTTTAATTCATGTTTCAAACATAAAGTTTAAGCAAATATTATTCATAATATAAAATTTATGTTGATTACTAGCATTTGTGTTTTTATGAGAATACATCTGTGTGGATCTTAAAATATATATAAGCTATAAGCTTGAGAAATGTATCACTTGATTCATGCTTGCACATATTTAACATTACAATGAATATAAAATTAAACAAATGTAAAAGTTGTCCACAGTGGGAGACTCCTGAGAATATATATTCTTTTCAGATGAAGCTCTACATTACTCAAGAAGCCATGTCATGCACTGTATATAACCTGCCACTGGAGCTTCACTGTGCGATGAGGTAATCAATAATACCACTGGTCTGATGGACAGGAGCGTGGGTGATCTGCATGGAGATATGCTGTAAGTATAGATAGCTTCCCAAACTTCAATGACTTAGTTTTTAAAAAAGCAAAATATTTCATTAATAATTTTCTGCAAATTCCATGTTGAAAGGATAACATCTCAGAAATATCAGGCAAATAAAATGTCAGTAAAATTAATTTTATCATTTCTATTTACTTTTTAAATGTGACTTCCAGATAAGGAATTTTCCTGTTCCCTGTGACTAAGCATCCTCAGTTCTGACACAGACTGCCTGGAGTTAGTGGCAATACCACAAGGACTGCCACAAGGACAATACCACCCTCATACTAATAGCAAATTTCAGGTTGTCTCCTGAGCTTCCGACCAACCAACTAGGAATTGGGGGTTTCCATGACCCCTCCTCAGGTTTAAAAATCTGCTACAGTAGCTCTCACAGAACTCAGGAAAGTACTTTACTTACTATTTCTCATTGACCACAACGGATGTGTTACGGGAAACAAACAGCCAGATGAAGACATACCTAGGACAAGGTGTAGGGATGGGATAGGGATTCCACACCCAATCTTGGGTGATCACCTTCCTGGTAATTCCCTGTTTATCATCCCAGAAGCTCTCCAAACCCCTTTAGCTACTGTTTTTATGGAGGCATCATTACCTAGGCAACTGATTAAATCATTAACTATTAGTTATTAATGCAACCTCCAGGCACCCTCCCCACCCCTGAAGTCTGAAGTTGGGGATAGTAATTCTAACCCTTTGATAACATTGGCTGATTGTTATCCTCGCAAAAAGGCCCTCCTACTTAGGGACTTTCCAAAGTCACTTCATTAACATAAAGTCAGCTGTAGTAGAAAGGGGTTTGTCATGAATAATAAAAGGTGACCATTTCACTTCTATGCCTCTGGAGCTGTTTCAGGAACTGGGGACAAAAACCAAATATTATAACAAAAGACAGTCCTATTGCTCTTAGGAAATTTTTAAAAGTTACAGTTAAGAATCACTTAGGGAATTGCAAGGGTTTTAGGAACTTTGGCCAAGACCCCGGAGAAAGACCAAATTATATACAGGGTCCAGGACAAATAATGCCCCTTTTTAATTACAAAATTTTTATTACAAAATCGTAAGTGTGTAATTCTCTAACAGAACAATGTTACACTCAAACGCACCATATGCATTTTAGGTGAAATGTTCAAATTAAAACTATAAATTATCACACCCATATTATTACCCTACCAACCACACTCAAGCAGGTGTTACTTCTGCCAGACCCTGTATATTTCTTATTATATCATAGTATCACAGTAGAGTAAGTTCCAAACCATATGATGTTGAGTTTTGAAGGAAGGCTGATAGATTAAAGAGTTTATTATTTTTTTCTAAAAGACTGAAGACCACAAGAATATTTTACCTCAATTCCTTAGGACAAGGCTTCTCAAAAATAGTAAAAAAATAATAGTAAGCAAAAAAAATTATCTTCTGAAATAAAGATAGTATGTGAGCCCTGGCTGGTGCAGCTCAGTGGATTCAGTGCTGGCCTGCTCGTTCAATTCCCTGTCGGGGCACATGCTTAGGTTGCAGTCCAGGGCCCCACAGGGGGTGCGTGAGATGCAACCACACATATATGTTTCTTTCCCTCTCTTTCTCCCTCCCTCTCTAAAAAAAAAATAAAATAAATCTTAAAAAAATTTTAAAAACATAGTACTTGAGTTAATGTTTGTTATGTAGTATTCGCAATACCTACTATTTCACCAACATTCTAATTCATTTGTCACTAAGTTTGAGGTTTACTATTCACACAAGATAAAACAAGGGCAGAAATTTGATTTGAATATTGAATATTGAAAGCATCTCCACACAGCAGTCTCTCTGGGTCAGTGCCCTGTGAAGAAGCTTCTGAGGGCTGTCTGCCCTACCTGCCTGGGACTGAAAGTGTGAGAAGCAGGGAGGCCTCCCTCAGAGCAGGCTTCAGGGCGGGCTTGTTTCTCAGCCTTATAGAGATATGAACAAAGAGTAAGGAAGCCAGTGAGCAACTACTACTCCCTACTCCCTCTTTCAGTTTATTCCTCACTTGTTCTTTCTTCTCCCTTATTTTTTGCCTTTTATTCATCACTCTTCACTCTGCTTTTTTTTCCTCTTATCACCTTTCCGCCTTTCTTTTTCTTCTCTTCCTCCATCCTTCACAATTCTCCTTTCCTTTTTCTGTTTTTTTCCTTCTTAGTCTCTTTGCTTCTTCCTACCCAAACTTTCTCCTTTATTCCCATTTTTCTTCATTTATCTTTTTCCTTTTTTCATTTCTTCATTTTCCATTCTAGGACAATGCTGGTCACCTCCTACATAGAGGTGTTCTGCTTTTTCAGCTTGCTGTGTCCCAGCAAATAATATGCCCCTTGCATGTTCTCTATATTCACTTTTTTAAAAACTGCATTATCAATATCAACTGATTGGCTTTAAATCATATCAGTCTACTCTGAGATACTAGTTAGGAGATGGAAAAACACTAAACTGTTTTGAGCTAGATTATGATTTATTACTGAACCCAGCTTAAGAGAAATGTAATGTCAGTGTCAGTATGAAAACATTAATAGTAATATCTGCATTTTACTGAGAATTCAAGGACATTTGGGAGTTATGGTTCCTCTGCAGTGCTTACTGTAACTCTAATATTAGTTTTACTTTGACATCTCAATTTCTGATAATAAGGTGCATACTTGAAATATATTATTTTTTATTAATAGTCTTTCCTGTACTGTAACCTACATTGCAGAATGGGTAGCTACACATTTACTTAGTTTATTCAGAATATGACCCATCAGAACAGAGCTATTATGATTATAGAAACATAAAACAACTTAAGATATACACTGATATGAAATAAAACATTCCTCAAAAATCTTGTGGAAAATTGTCCTGGCTGATGTGGCTCAGCTTTTTTAGGGCATTGTCCTGTAGCCAACAGGTTGCAGGTTCAATTCCTGGTCAGGGCATGTATGGTCCCTGGATCAGGTATGTTCAGGAGGCAACCAGTTGGTGTTCCTTTCTCACTTTGATGGTTCTCTCTCTCTCTTCCTCTGTTTCTTAAAGCAATGATTAAAAAATGTCCTTGGGTGAAGATAAAAAAATCTTGTGGAAAAATAAAAATTCAATTTTGCATTCTGTTAGTAAAACCAAAAATCTCCCAATGTTTACTTGAGAAAAAGACACCAAAAGGAATTTATTTAAAATAAATAAAATTTATTTTTACTCAGTTTCAGGTTTTAAATTTAGGTAATATAATATTGGCATATGTTTTGTTGTATTCTTGTATGTTTGTTTGATTGATCATAGTTTTACAACTTCCTTATTTAAACTAATTAATATAGATACCCCCAAACTCCCATTTTAAAAACAGGGCTTTGAAACAAGAACAAGGCAGAAAAGTAGTTGACAAAGTATTTTACTTATTTCAGGGTCATTTCAGTTCAAGCTTTGGGCAGAGATTCAGGCCAGTTCTTATTTTATCCAAACCAATGCATCCCTAATTGTGATGCTAGCAACCAGCTGTGTTGATTCACTTGCATCTAATACATGCTTTTATTGTGCTGTAGAAGAAAAGAGCTTCATCTTATTTTGTGCTCAGACAAGGGTATTTTCCACTAAAAACAACACAATCTGATTTTTGCCATGTTCCAATGATACTTGTGAATGATTGCACACACACACACAAATCCATCTTTTAAGTTAGTCTATGACTAATTTAAAATAAACATTTTACCTTTTTGAATATGAAAATGGAAGTATTCAATTCAAGATTTATTATATAATAATTTATAAATAGAGTCAACAGCCTCTGTATTATCACTGGTTAATGAAATATACTGAAAAATGCCCCAAAGCACATTAGATGTTGATATGAATTTTTCTGTCCTGTTGTTTATATTCATGTACATCCAAAAAAGTTAATGTGAATCTGAGTATTGAGAAAGCCCCTACATGCCATATTTATTCACATTTGTAAATACATACAAAATTTAGTACTAGTTCAGTATCAGTCAATTTGTTTCCACATTATCAGGGATGGAAGTCACTTTCAAATTCATTTCAAATATAAATATAGCTGATTTTGAATCGTTTAGAAATAAGACATAAAATATAGTGAGTCTAATAACTGACAATGCCCAAAATATTTTAGTCGGTATGTTATTTTAAGTTAACAATTTTGAAAATATACTTGTCCATGAATATATTACCTGCTCAATGACATGCCCCATATAAATATCACATGCAATCTTAGTGCTAGCCAAATTCTAATTAAATATAATAAAATTATATTGTATTCTTCAGGTATTTCAAGATTGAAAATAAGGTAAAATGTTTCTACAAATAAATATAAATGTCTTTATACATAGAGGATTTCCATGTTCTGATCTATATGATCTGGAAAACTTACTAAGTTAGAATGAGGGATTTGTAGTAACTCAAATTCTTCTACATTGCATTTGTAACAAAAATTATTTTAATTATCTCAACATGTAGGACTGCATTGAACAAAATACTTCAGTATTCCTCTAAAATTATTTTGTTTGAATACATTTAAGAAACATCAGAGAGCTTACATTTAATTTCCATTTTATTTTTATAATGAATGCATGTCTGATTGCTAAGCAAATGATACATGTGACAATGATACATAGTGCAGCATTTTGGCATCAAAATAACATTGTTTTTACATGATATGGTTAGAACTCAAAGGGGAGATAACATTAAAATAATAAAGAGCAAAACAATGAATCATGTTACTGAACAATCCCAAATCATGCTTCGATAAAATTATTAATTTCAAATGATTAAATAAATCATTACTAAGAAAGTAGTTTTATCAGTGCATTCACCTAATTCCAATTCTCTCTCTCCTTGTTTTTGTTTAAGTGCGTGTCCTAGAATTTGTGGTCAGTAAAGGGCAATTCCAGTAGGTGGAGTAATAGTAAAGCAAATACTCTACGTGACTCTATAACTTTGTGCTTCTCCTGTCACATTGGCAGAAAGTGGCGTAAATCAGATAAGGTTAATATAGGATATAAGTAGAGAGCATAAGCATAGATAAATGCATTGCTTTACAGAGTAAATGCATTGCTACAGAACAAAAGCATACTCCCTTTACTCTTTAATTTTCTTTGCATTTTTCCTTTTCACTTTCAATAGTTTCCTAAGAACTTGCATTCAATACAAAAGTCCTACAGCCTAGTATATTATCAGCAGCACCAAACTGACACAGCACTCCTCAGTAATGTGGTGGCAGAAGTCAGAAGGACAGACAGGAAAATTCAATGTTGGTATGCAGGTCTTTTGAGATTTCAGACAGAGAATTTTCTAAAAAGGTCATGGCCTTGCCACCCTACTCTTATTTAGCCTGGTCAGACATAACCTCCACTGTCCTGAGAAGATGCACGACAGATGAATCTTTGCCAAGAGGGGTGGTGGGGGACAGAGAGACAGAGACAGAGAACAGAAGAGGAGATAGTGATGGATACTCATGTTCTCAAAGCATCTAGGACTATTTTTCCTGAGAGTCATATTGAACTCTCATCAGCAAAAGTTTAGCTACCACATACATATGTTTCTATATCAAATATGTTTATGTAAACTGAAGGATAAATAACATCAATGTATTCTGTTAATATCCATGTCCAGTAGTTCCCCATATCCAGGGGATTTTTTTCCCCAAGACCTTCTGTGGATGCCTGAACTGCAGATAGTGCCACAGCCTTTATATATGTTGTTTTTTCCTATACATACATACACACTTATGAAAAAAAATAATTTACAAATTATTCACAGTAAGAGAGTAACAACAACTAATAGCACAATAGAACAATTACAACAATATTGTAATAAAAGTTATGTGATCAGCTTTGAGGCCATGACTAAGTAAATGGCAGGGTTACTACAAAACAAGCACTGCAGTCCCAGGACAGCCAAGCTGGTGTCCCAGAGGGCTATCAAGTGACTAACGGATGGACAGTGTGTACAGTTTGGATACACTGGACAGAGGGGTGATTCGCATCCCCAATGGGACAGAGTGCAGTGGTGTGGTATCTCATCACTCTACTCGGAATGACATACAGTTGAAAATTTTAAATTTATGAATTATTTATTTCTGGGATGTTTTTGTGCAGCAGTTGATCACAAATAATTAAACTTGTAGAAAGTGAAAGTATGACTAAGGTAGGATTGTGGACTCTGTCTTCTATCAACATATCTCTATATTTTTCTTTAATTTATACACAATATTTGTAAGCTAAAAGATGAATGTTGATACTGCACTACCATCTTTTATGATTCAGAAGAGAAGTCTCCCTTATCCTCAAACTCTGGTCGTAAAGCCTTATGAGAAGCTCCTCTTGAACAAGTAAAAATGTACCCGGTGTTCAAAGGAAGGCTCTGGAGTAGCTCCCGGAATGAACAGTGATTCATAAATGTTCCTTCTCTGTGTTTTCTACATCTTGCGGATTAACGTAGAGATGGCTTCAGGATTCCAGGATATTATAGTTTAGAGTCATGGTGACGTAGGCTAACTAGTCCACCCCTCTCCCCCTGTTTGGTTTGTCATATAAGTGATGCCTTGAAATCTAGACAATGTGGACCTCTGCAGCATATACAGAAACAAATATTTCCTTTCATCTTTTTTTTAAATTCAAAGCACTACATACAACCAATTAAAACAGTGGAAATAACATACATTTCCTTGGTCTAAAACTTGTTTCTTTGTGTCATATCTCAACTTCTCTATCAGTGGGATAAATATAGATACATTTTTATCAAATACACATGAATGAGAAATATTAATGTAAACCATGAATTCCAGATTCTACTACATTATTAATGCCTATCAATTATTCTCTTTAAGATAGTTTAACATCATAATTATGTATCATAAAAAATTTAAAAAGGACTATGACTACTAAAGTTACTCAGAATAAAACATAAATTTAAAAATTTATCTTCTTATTTTCTTTTTATATCTATGTATTTAGCCTCACTAATTTAGGAAAAGAAATATAGGATGTGGTTTGCAAACTTCCATATTTTATCTGAATTTACTTCAGTAAATTCATTAGATAATTGAGTATAAAATTCCCAAAACACAGAAGTATACTCCATAATGGCAATTTAAAAAAATATTCTATTTATTGGTTTATAGAGAGAAAGGTTTGGGGAGAGAGAAACACAGAGAGAGAGAGACAGAAGGAGATAGAAACTTCTATTTCTTTTTCCACTTATTTATTCATTCATTGGTTGCATCTTGCATGTTTCCTGATCAAACCTGCAACCTTGGCATATTGGTCTGGTGCTCTAACCACCCCAGCCAGGCCATATTGGCACTTTCATTAGCATAGTTGAAGAACACAAATGTTAATGATAAAAAATATTTTAAGATCTAAACAAAAGCAATCTTTAATCAAGACTAATCTTGATTCTTTTAATAAATGCTAAACAGAGAGAAAAATGAGTGCTTTACTGTAAATATTTTCTACCTCATAATCAACTTGTATTTTCATAATTTCTCTTGTCCATATAATTCCATGTTCCTCCCAAGTAGATTAGCAGCAGCAGAACTTCTCTGAGGACACATTGACATTTTCCCCTCGTTTTGGAGGGATAGAAAACTGAGTCACTATCAAAAGCATTAAAATATCTTATCAGATAAACCTATC
Source organism: Carollia perspicillata (assembly GCA_004027735.1). Lineage (NCBI taxonomy): Eukaryota > Metazoa > Chordata > Mammalia > Chiroptera > Phyllostomidae > Carollia > Carollia perspicillata. The sequence goes on from PVKM010028909.1 coordinate 12,510, forward strand.
AAGTAAAATATATTTTATTAGAAAATATTATGTTAGTGAGAACAGTCCCTTTTCTTTGACATCACAATTTCAGATGAGGATATACTAGTGTTAGACTATCCCTCCTTGCTACATTCTTTATCTTTTATTTCTCTCTTGCTGGTGGGAAAGAAGAAACTGTCATTCACTGTCTAGTTTATTTTCTTGACTTTGTAGAATTAAAGCCTTGAAGAGTTTAATTTCTGGTTATTTGCTCTATATTTACCCCCATCAATGCCAAAAAGTCAATAGTAGTCTTAAAAAGTCAAGTCACTTTGTCTTTTGCCTGGGGTGGGAGATTCTGAGGAATTTACAAGTATAGGAGAAGGAGGTAATGTGGAACAAAGAAAGGACAGTAAATCCCTTTCAGACAAAAATCTAAAGAGAGTTTCTATATGTTTTTTAAAGATTTTATTGATTTACTTTTAGAGAAAGGGGAAGGAAGGGAGAAAGAAAGGGAGAAAAACATCACTGTGTGGTTGCCTCTAGTGTGCCCCCCACTGGGGACCTAGCCCAACACAGGTATGTGCCCTGGCTAGAAATCAAACTGGTGACCCTATGCTTTGTAGTCCAGTGCTCAGTCCACTGAGCCACACCAGTCAGGGCTCTATATGTTTTTAATAACAATTTTCCTGTCTACCTGGCTGTCTCTCGCACCCTATTTTTTCAAATTGTTTGTAAATCAACAGGGAAAGAAAGGGGCATTATATATTGACACCCTTCATCCTTAAGATATGTCTAAGACATGCTAAGAACCTCTCTGTTGAATATAATTATGCTAAGTATGGTACCAACTTTGAAATACAACTTACTTAAAAAGTTATCATATCAGAACAATTTTACATATTAACATAGTATTTTATATAATTAATAATGTCTTCTTTAAGATACTTATCTCTTATCTATACACATTGTCTATACACAGGAGATAGTTGTAAAATAACAATAAAATCTACTGAAGAATCCTGGCTAGTGTGGCTCAGTGGGTATTGTCCTGCAAACCCAAGGGTCACTGGTTCAACACCTGATCAGGGCACATTCCTGGGTTGTGGGTTTGGTCCCTCATTGGGATGCATGCAAGAGACAACTGGCAGGTGTTTCTCTTTCACATTGATATCTCTCCCTCTCTTTATCCCTCCCTTCCCCTCTTTCTAAAATCAATAAAAGAAAAAAAAACTAAAAATCTGCTGAGGATATGACAACTTATTCTTTGATAAAGAGTTGTGGTCAGTGTGGTTCAGTTGGATGGGCATTGTACCACAATGCAAAAAGGGTGCAGGTTCAATTCTCAGCCAGGGCAAGTGCCTGGGTTACAGGTTTGGTCTCTGGTCAGGCACGTTCACAACCAATCTATGTTTCTCTCCCTCTCTATCTCCCTTTCTTCCCATATCTCTAAAGTTAAACAAACAAAAACTTTAAAAATGTTTATACATAAAAGGTAGGACCTTCATATTAAGTCAATGTAAGATTAACACAACATGTTGGATCTTTCTTAAGAAATTGTAGTTACTGGATTACAAAATAAACCTTATTAATATATATCTAAGTAGAGGATATATAATAGAAAAGTTCATTTTACCAATATGTACTGTTGAAGCTTCTTATCCATGAAGCTTCAGTTTGCTAAAATGCCTCAATGAAAGTATAGATAACATAATATTATATAAAATTATATCAACTCTTGATAAGTTGAGGTAGTAAATTGTGATGATTATTTCAATTCAATTGAAAGTAACTTTTTATATCCAGTTCAAACTTCTGTAAAGTTTTTCACTTTAAACTGATGTGACATACAGATTTTGTATACCCTTGTTTAGAGAAATAGATGCGGTTTCCATTCATTTTACAATCTCCATTTAAAGACAAAATCAGTAGTCTTGAATTTGAGGTAAAAATTAAAACAAGAGAAATAATTTGGCCATATGATCCTAATCATATATCAAGTCACAAAACCCAAGAGAATCATTTCAACAATAAGGCCAAAGAAAGAAAAAAATTGTAAATCTATATGTAAGTTTTTGTTCAAGGACAGACTTTTTAAATAAAAATGTAAAAAATTAATGGATTTGTGGATAGGAATGAATTTTTAGAGACTCACCTCCTAATCTCTCTGACATAGGGATACACGCTTGTGCAACTTCCAAGCACAACATAATTTACAGTAGAATGCTATATATGGCATGCTGTAACTTGAAAATGATGTTTCCAGTATGAATGTATAAAGTACATTCCAGAGAAGGAAAAAATCATTATGCCATAAGTTCCATCTTATCTAGATGGCAAAAGAGGTCACGTCAGTCATGAAGGACAATTCCAAACTATTGCAGCTGAGCAAGATTCATTATAAATCATCTCAATATATCATCTCAATATACATAGATTCAATTTTACAGAGTCATCATATCATGACCTCATTTTGATAGTGATATGTAATGTAAGAGTCCTTCTGGTTTTACTCCTAACTAGCTATGCAATCTTGGGTTGACATTTCCCCTTTTTGAGTATTATTCTCTCCATATATAAAATACGAGTATTAGAATAGATGATCTCCAAAGTTTTCTGCAGAGTAAACATTCTGTGCTTATTTCTCTAAATACACAAGGAGCATGTAACAAGTACGCTATCCTTGCTTCTCAGTGTCACTACTCTCCAATGAGATTATGTTGCATTTTAAGTGATACATAAGAAAATGTTGAATAAGCTAGATACATCAATTCTCTAGAAATGTGAGTGAATTCCTCCACTGCTCAGGGAAGAGAAAAGTCACTCAGCATTGATTTACTTATGAAGGCAAAGCTTTTGGGTGTTTGAGTGCTTTTCAATTTCAGGTCATTATGAATAACTAGTTCTCACAAAACCTACTAACATACTAAAAATATAGGTTAATAATGAGTTTTGGACATTTCATATATACCCTGGAATTACGACGATTCAACAACTGATAGTCTCAAATCATTAAATGATTTAAATTATAAAATTAAGTTGCATATTCATGAAATGGTCTTATTGCAGGGTTTCCCAGCCATAGCACTACAACCATTATGGGCTTATTAATTCTTTGGTGCTGGGGATATTCTGTGCATTGCAGCATGTTTAGAAACACCCTCGACTTCTAGATGTCAGTATAAACCTGTGCCAACAAGTTGAAGCAACCTGAAGTGTCTTCTGAGCAGAGAATGTCTTCTAGGGGGCAAAACAGCCCCTGATTGAGAACCAGGTTCATTTCAATGTGATCTATGTATGCATGCTATCAGGAAAGGTCTAACAGTCTTAATTTTAAACATTTGTTATCACATTTAGTGTGGACTGCTAGAAGTATATATAAAAGAACTATCTTACCCTAGTTTTTTTTCCTAAACCTTAAAATAAAATTGTAGTAAAGCTACATAAAAACATAAATAAGCTTCACAACTGACAAATTATGAAAACAATCTAAATATTCTTTAACACATGAATGAATAAACAAAACTGGCATAAACATGCAATGGAATATTGCTCAGCCATACAAAGAAAGAAATATTACCTTTTTGACAACATGGATGAAACTGGAGGGCATTATGCTACAGGAAATTAGCCAGAGAGAGAAAGACAATATGGTATCTAATGTGTTATCACTTATATGTGTATCTAAAAAAATCCAAACAATGGTTGCCAGGGAATGGGGGTGGGGTGGGCAGGTGTACATGAAAGGATACAATCTTTGAGTTACAGGAAGAGTTAGTTCTGTGGATCTAATATACAGCATGGTAACTATAGTTAATAATATGGAATTGTACACTTCAAAGTTGCTGAGAGTGGATCTTAAGCATTCTTACCACATACACAAAAGGGTTAACTATGTAAGCCAATGGAAATAGTAATTATCTTGATCTTGGTAATCATTCCACAATGTGTGTGTGTATATGTTTGTGTGTGTGTTTATATAAAATCATCACAGTGTTCACTTAAAATATATACAATTATATTTCTTAGTTATTCCTCAAAAAATTGGAGGTAAAGACACAGATCAGGATTCTGCTTGGAAAACTGAGTTTTGCAAATGTGCTTCCCTGGCATAGAATCTCCTCATTTTCAGACTGATGCCTTTAAGTCCCTGTTTGCTATATGACTGAGGAGCAGCAGATTGAATTCTGTGTCCTTTTCTATAACCTCGGTGCTCTAAGCATTTTATTATGCTAGCAAAAATAAAATTACTCTATTACTGTTTTTGAGCCAACAAATTTGTTGGTTCCTGATGAAAATATTTGATTTACCAGAAGTTTTGTTTTGGTTTTCCTTCCGTGTGTGTGTGTGTGTGTGTGTCTGCAGTACTCCATTATTATTTATTTATATATATTGAAGATTATTTCATCACTTGCTATTTTAAAAGTAAGTGTAATTAAAGACACCATGTATGTATGCTCTGGGACATCCTATTGAGGCAGAATTATAACTGGCATTAAACCTAAAGAGAATTATTCACGTCCATAGAGAGAATGTTACTCACTTAGAGCACGGCCACACAGAGACTTCGATCAGGTTTACTTTTCAAGTGCTAAGTGAGATGAGTGACTCTAAGGTTTTGGACCCTGACCGAAAGTAAATTAATGCAGTTTTTATTTTAGGCCCAAGTTCTGTAGTTAAAATGGGAGAATCTTTAATATGAAGCAACTAAATCTATTTTTTAATTAGGAAAATTAGGTTGTAATTTATTTACATGCTAATTATTGAAACATGATTTAAATCAGAAAAAAAAGGCCATGGACTTTTTCGAAGCATAAAAAAATAAAACCAATGTTACTCATACTCATATTGCAGTCAGTTACAGTAGGGTGAAAGAGAAGACTCAATTGAATAGGTCATTTCTTTTAACAGTGATGGTTCCTTTTCCATCATTATTTGCTTACTATTAATCTACAAGGAAGTCTTTCAAATAATAAATTTTTTAATAAAAGGCATAAAAGTCATACAGCAAAACTTAATTTCCATATTAATTCTTATAAATCATACAAATATAAAAATTATGCTAAGTGAAATAAGCCAGGTGGTGAAAGACAAATACCATATGATCTTACCTTTAACTGGAACCTAATCAACAAAACAAACAAGCAAGCAAAATATAACCAGAGACATTGAAATTAAGAACAATCTGGCAGTAACCAGAGGGGAGGGGGAGGGGAGAGCAGATAATAGGGCAGATATAGTTTCAGCAGATATAGAGCAGATAATAGAGCAGATATAGTTTCAGAAACAACTATAAAGAACACATGGACAAAACCTAGGTGGGGAGGTGGAAGCAAAAGAGGGAGATGGGATTGGCTGTGGTGGTGGGGAAGTGGTGGGGAGTAAATGCAGACAACTGTAATCAAGCAATAAAATAATTTTTAAAAATAGTAAAGAATATGATTACCATAACATAAATTAGGCTTATAAAAAGTGAACTGAAATGATATTCTACAGACTTAACTTGTATTCTTTTCACTGTTCATTCATATAATCAGTTGAAATCAGCATTGATAATTAATCTGAG
>PVKM010028910.1:0-18045 GCA_004027735.1 Carollia perspicillata
CCACTATATTTAGGCAAGAGTGGCAAAACAAAATTAAAACCATACTCCAGTTCACATGGATAGAAAACAATCAACATGATTTGCATTTACAGATTTAAAATTTATTATAAAAGCAATACATATTTTACAGACATTTTAGAAATTGGCATAAACAGTAAACAAGAAAATACTACCTGGGAGACCACTGGCAGTGTTTTGGCTTTTGCGGTGTTTCTTTCCCATCTGTTACCTCTGGACATATGTAATATATGGCGTATTGCAGGAGGAAAAAAGCTCGTTGAATGGATGAATTCATTTTTATGTCTTTATAATCTTAGGTAGCAGTCTTAAGGGAATCCCCATACTTCTATGGGTTTTGCTTCCAGGAACCCCACTGAGTTTTCACGGTTCTGGCAAGAGAAATGGAAGAGTAATCACGATGAAATATAACCAGAATGTGCTCTGGAGAAAAGCCCTACATTGCAGGGAGAATGACTTTGGTAGAGTTTTATCCCCGCTAAGGAAAGGACATTTCTCTCACTCTAGTCCCCTCTAGGCTTTCTGTTCCACCAAAGTGGGAAGGGGAGCTATTTGTTGGGAGAAACACTTGTGAAATTCACAGCTCTGGGACACAGGCCTAAAATATGGGAGTTAATCATAAGATTAGAATCCTCCCCTTCCCCATACTTAGCTGTACTGAGTGGGCTCCAGGATGATGTGGGTTATAGCCGAAGGAGCTGCAAGGCACAGATGTTCTCTGAGGAAGAGTATTTAGGGAGGCCCAAAGTCAGAAAGGGAGACAAAGTCAAGGACACTAGAGAAAGGTGAAGCCTCTGATACCTATAGTTACAGAAACATTAATCATAGCCAAACTCTTAGCCAGATTAATGTAAATCCTCACTCTAAAGGTCTGTTTGTTTCCATTTCTATTACTCAGTATAGAATGTCTGGCTTCAGTAAAAAATTACCAAGTATCCTAAAAGGTAAGGAATAAAACACAATGAAGAGACAAAGAAGGCATCAGGATCAGATTCAGACATGACACAGCTTATGGAATTATCAGACAGGAGATTTAAAGTAACTGATTAATATGCTAAGCACTCTAATGGAAAAGTAGACAAAATGCAAGAATATTTGGGTAATATAAACAGGGAGATGAAAAGTCTAAGAAAGAATAAAAAATAAATGCTAAAAATCAAGAACACTACAATAGAAATTTAAAATGTTTATGATGGACTAAACATGGACAAGGAAAGAATCAATGCAATGAAAACCCAAAGCAATGAAAAAATACCTTCAAGTGAGGATAAAAAAAATGTTTTTAAAGAATGATTATTTTTAAGAGATTGAGAATTCAGTGATCTGGACAGATAGCTGTTCGTAGGTTTACAACAGATTTCACAAATTGAGCTTTATATAGATCAATTATTAAGGTACATAATAAAAATTTTAAAATTTAGTCTATTGACATACATGCAAATACAAAACATTTATATGCAAATGGCAACCTTGAAATGAGAGCATAAGTTAGACAATAGCCATCATTATTTTCTAGCAAACTATGGGATGATATAAAGCAGAAGTCCTCAAAATTTTGGAATTACAACCCCTTTACACCCTCAAAACTTAAGGATAATCCCAAAGAAAATTTACTTTTATGGGTTAAAATTATTAGTACCTACCATATTAGTAATAAAAAAATATTTAACCTCATCTGAAGACATTTTTTCTCATTGTTTCTAGAGAGTTAGGAAGGGAGAGAGAAACATCAACATGAGAAAGATCGATTGGTTGCCTCCCATACACACCTGCACTGGGGGGCAGTACTCACTCGGACCAGGGATGGAACCCACAGCCCAAGCATGTGCCAACAAAACTCAACACCAAAAACAAAAAAATCCGATTAAAAAACAGGCAAAGGACCTGGTAGGCATATATCCGAAGAGGATGTACAGATGGCCAATAGACATATGAAAAGATGCTCGACATCACTAATCATCAAAGAAATGCAAATTAAAACCACAATGAGATACCATCTCACATTTGTCAGAATGACTACCATCAATAAATCAGTAAACAACAAATGCTGGCCAGGATGTAGAAAAAGGGGAACCATTTTGCACTGTTGCTAGGAATACAGATTTTTGCAGCCGCTGTGGGAAACAGTATGGATATACCTCAAAAATTAAAAGTTGAACTGCTTTATGACCCAGCAATACCACTTCTGGGAATTTATCTGAAGAAACCCAAAACAATAATTCAAAAGAACATAAGCACCCCTATTATTATTATAGCATTATTTACAATCACCAAGATGTGGAAGCAGCCCAAGTGTCCATCAGTAGATGAGTGGATAAAACAACTATGGGACATTTATGTGATGGAATACTACTCAGCCATAAAAAAGATGCAAATTTTTACCCTTTGCAACGGCATGCATGCACCTGAAGAATAATATGCTAAGTGAAATAAACAAAGTTGGAGAAAGACGAATACCATAAGAAGGGTATAAGAGGGATAAATAGTAACAGGAAAGATATCATTAAAAAATAAAATAAAAAATAATTGTTTATTAATTCATTGTTTAATAACAATAACACACCCACAACATGTTAGTGTTAAAAACATATTTTAATGCTAAGTAACTCTATTTTCAAAAAAAATTAGTGAAAAGAGTAATGTTTTTAATTTTGGCAAATCTCTTTAATAGCTTACTGCAAGGTAACTAGATTCTTACATCTGTTTCTGCATTCAGTGTGTTGTGGTGTATTGTAAAGCACTGAAAGAAAATCCAGCCTTATATGGACATGTGGTTGGAAAAGGGAGGAGCATTCGAATAGCCTGTTTGGATAATTGTGATTACTCTTCGATACCACTCCCAAACCCAACCAGTGTCCATTTCTTAAAGGACGCCGGGTGGGGTCTGCCAGCAGACTCCGAAAGCCTATCAGTGCATTTTTCTTGCTCTGTATGCCAATGTATGAGAATCAATTGGGGTTTTTTGCACTTTGAATGGGTCTTTTACTCATGTCTGATTTTGTGTTGGTCATTTGAAAAATGTTGCTTCACTGAGTTATACGGAGTTTCTAAATGTTGACACGTTTCGTAAGACGGTGTCAACAAATCATATTCATTAGTATCACACCAGTCTTATGAGAAAAGCCTATAAGCATTATAAGTATCGGGAAGCTGTCAAGCTCACAGTGGCAGATAGGAATTTTCCAAAATTCTAATTTTTGCTTGATAGCTCAAATTTTATTGTCGGCAACAAATACTGTCAGTTGTCTTCCTTGAAGTGACAAGCTCACTTTGTTCGTTTTTGACAAAATGTCTGCCAAATACCTAAGTCTGAAAGACCATCGTTTGTCAGTCAGTCTTTCAAGCAAAAATGGCATTCTGTGAAGAAAAAAAAAGCAACAACCCAGCCACTTCAGCTCTCGACGCAGCCCGCACAGGCACACGCTCTCCCTCAGCGTGCCTCACCAGTGCTTTATGTCTGCGCTCCGTTCTGTCACACTGAAAAGACTTGTATTTTAGGGTTGAGATCTAATAAAATAATTTTTACTGCTTTGTCTGCTTCTACTGCTTCAGTGACACTAGCTATTTTTTCTGTGAGTGCACGGTGATACGAAAAAAAGATACTACCATGAGCGTTTTGGTGTCCCTACTGCTACTCAGGCCAAGGCAGTGCCACATGTACCCACCATTTCTTCGGCATCATCCGCACAGTGAAAAAGGCAGACAACGCCTTGTCATTTTTATGGAAACAGTTTTGGTGCCACAGGCCTCTTGAGAAGGACCCCACGGACTTTGAAAGTTGCTGTGTAGGGAGATAGGTGATGAACATGAAGAGGCCTTTGTCATCCATGGTCAGCGTCTGCCGCATCTGCCACCAACAAAAGGCTGTTACAACCTTCTGAGGTGACGTCTCCAGGCACAGCAGAATGACAAAGCTAGGGAAGAAATACCCGTAATACATGAACGTGGGGGATTCTAACTGTATCAGAGAGAAATTATAAATGAGTATCATCATTTAAACAGCCTAGAGATTTGGGTCATTATACAGTATGGTGGTTTTTGTAAGTAATGTAGCAGGTAATGATAATTTTTAACTATTGTGGATTGATGGAGATGGTGGAAGGGAAAAATGCTTTTCAGGGGAAAAGGAGGAAAGATCACCTAGCAACAGAGCTGAGGCCAGCACAGCTCCTGCCATTCCTGAGTACACACAAAACCCGCAGCTAATGAGACGTTGGGTACCACTTCGCTTTGATGAGAAAGGAGGAGAGCACATCGGAGTTGACGTGGCAGTTTTAAGAATACGGTTTGTTCAGACTCCTGTGGATTTGGGTATCAGCCTGTTCTGGCCTTACAGTCCCGTAGCTGCATCTAGAAGAAACGTAGTCTCTGCTCAGGAAGCAGTGAGTTAAAGGCCAGTGGAAGACATCCACGCCCTCTGGGTATGTGCGGAGTCCATCAGTGCAGAGAGTGATACCAGTCTATACCAAGAGTAAAGGCCCTTTCTTATTAACGACCGCAGTTCAGGGGATATTAACCAATTCCACAGCCTCCTGCAGTCAACTGCTTTAATCCTCCTTCTTAGTTTTACGAGGGGGAAAAAGTCTTCCGGGGACTGAAGTAAAAGCAGAAGTGGATGCAAACAAAATTAAAAAGTCAGGTTTTCAGGCTGTAGCTGTAATAAGCTTTCAGCCGAAATGAAATATAATTAGCAAGCACGATAATGCAGTTTGCTTCATTTAGCTCTTCAGTGGGTTTATAAACAAATTCTGTCGGTTAACTCGTAAAGCAGATGCATCTACCACACTCCGGCTAAGCATGTTAGAGAAGACAGCCTCACGCAGGTGCAAGGAATACAACAGGATGATTCATTTATCAGTTTACCAGTCAGGAATGTTGGCAACGATGAACAGGCACCGTTTTGCAATGCGCGCCAGTAAAGAAGGCTAGGACATCGGTTCATATGAGGGATTACAAAAGAAGAGCGGGGCAGGGCAGGGCAGCACTCCTGATTCTCAGTGTGAACATTTGCACCTTCATTCAGGTAAAGCAAATTAGGGAGTCAGCACCTTGAAGGGCCGAGCACACGCACAGCTATTTTACAGAAAAAAAAATCAAGAAATATTAGGAGACTGAGGACTTTCCCCTGTAAATAAACCACAGGACCAGTTAGAAGATGTGGCTGGCCTAAAAGAAACATTTTTTCGTTTTCATTTTGCCAAATCCTCTCAAAACTTAGCTCAAATTCTAGCTCCTCCAGCTTAACCTCCATCAACTCTCATTCTCACTTCCTCCTCTGAAATTGCTACCCCTGCGGTCCTCAACCCAGCTCCCCTGTGCTATAAGTGGGCATGGTCCCTCGCCCCGACAGGGCGGAGCAGAAACAATCACTCATCTCCCTTGACTGATACCACGTGGCTGGTACCACGTACCATCTCCCTTAGTGGCTGGTACCATGGTCTATGACGGGGAACTCAAATACATGGTGACGAGGAGATAAGACTAGGGAGTGTGTGTGTGTGCCTGCCTGTAGGACTGGTTCGTAGACGTGGGAAATGACTTTCAACTGTGGACTTCTTGACCAAAATTTCACAACATAATAGACGATATAAATGCAGATCATATCTCTTTGTCTAGGTGAGTTTAGCTTCAACAATGGCTGTAAAACAGCAAGTACTAAATAATGATTGTGTTATATTTATGTAGAAGCCTTCAACTAAACACCCTTAGAAAAACACCCCTGCAAGAAAAAAAATATGGCACCCTGGGGTATCAGCCTAAGAATAGTTCGCTGCACTTGAAGAACAATAAAAAAATAATAAAAATAAAGAAAAATAAAAAATGAAAGGTGGAGGAAAAATGGAGACAATGGTACTTGAGCAACAATAAAAAATAAAAATAAAGAAAAATAAAAAAGTTCATCAGAAATAATTGTTTATAAAAATGCTTTATACTAGCTTTAGCCTATGAAATATCCGTATCAAAATGCACTGCCTTAGACTCGTAATGTCTAACATTGGAGTCTTATATTCTGACACTTGACGCCGATCTTGAAGGTGGTAAGGCCCACCTCTTTGTTAAGCCACCAATGTACAAATCCACAGACTTACCTAAAACTTTGCGTCTACTTTCCCCAGTCGACAAAACACACACTAATGCTTTTGACCAGGTTCTAACTCATGACATGAATTCCACAAATATGCTTTGAGCCTCTGCTATGTGCCTGTCCTGTCATAGATATTTAGGATGTAGAAGTGAACAAAACAGAGAAAAACTTTTCCTCTTGCAACGTTCATTTTTTGTTGAAGAAGACACACAATGAGCAAACACTAGAAAAACAGGACAGGGTAAGCAAGGAATGAGTGGGGGCTAGGGCGGGCGTGTTCCGTTCCAGTGGGGATGCTCATGGCAACATGATAATGACACTTAACCCTACACTTGAAGGAGGAGGGAGTTAGCCACAGAAACAGCCTCCCCAGTCTCCTAACAGTATTTGAAATTTTACATTTGGTTCAAGTACTGAGTCTGGGCAGTTGGTCTTACTTATCACGCCCATCTTGTGTTCTCACCTTGCCTTTTTATTCACTTGTTTAACAAATATTTATTGATTACATAGGGTGTGCTACATACTGCCAGGCTTTGAGGATGTATTAACATAGTCCCTGTATCAAGGAGCTCAAAACCTTATAGGTAACTAACAGCGCTGCAAAAGAGAGCTAAGCAGAGACCATGAGATCTGGAGAAAGGGGAGACACACTTCCCAAAAAAGAATGAAGTCTTCACAGAGGAGATGATGGCATTTCAATTAGATCTGTAAAAATCCAAGGTGATAACAATATTGGGAATTAAATAGTACCTTGACTCTAATAGACTTAGAAGGTGTATAGGATTGCCATTCACAATATTTTTTAGAAATGCTGAAATGTCTACATTCTTGCCATATTAACTATCAGTAATAACAGGGTAAATGTTAAACTTTCTTTAACACTGAGCATCTTCATGTTCTGATCCTTGTCATGTATTCTTATCTCAACTCTCAGGAAGTTTTCCTTCAAAGATTGACAGACATACGAACAATTATTGTGCATTGTCAAGCAAAGCCATTAGACTGGATCTCACACAAAGACACTCCATTTTTGTTTTTTTCTAACGGAGGACAAATTTTCATATATGTATTCCTCACTTATAATCTTAAAGTGCTTTCATGTTGTGTTACTAGGTCATCTTTTTAGTCCTTGTGATTATCCACAGTAATATCTCCAATGCACTTTTTAGCTCCAATATTACTAAAATCTCTGGAAGACAGGCTGTTTCTCTACCCTAGTAGCTAAGTTTTATGATACACTTCATAGATCCAGATTATGGCAAACGCGTCATTTATTGTGGGCATCTAGAAGGGTGCCTGAAAACAGTCTCCGTGCTACATAAATGTTCCTTTTTCCTGCTGCCTATGACTCTTGTATTTTTTTTAAGGTCCAGTTCAACTTAGCAGAACTAGGACTCTTTTTACCTCCCTGCACCCCACATTGGTTGCTCTCTTAATTTTACACAGCTTCACCTCTTTGCACCTGCTCCTGGCCACTCACTGTCCCATCTCAGCTTTTTGGACTCTACTCCTAGGTGTCCTTTGGCTCTACAATAGACTGATGTTTCTCCAGCTCCGTCAGGATTTTGGGTGGCATTCCAGAAGATGACACCTACTTAGGGATGCTACACCGAATTTTTCCTGGCCTTTAGCCACTGGAGAAAGTGGGAATAAGGGATCACTATATGTTTTTGCACTCATTAGGACACTGGTACTCCCAAGCCACCTGCTGGGGTTTGTTCTCCTCTTCATTCCCACCAGGACCCAACTAAGAACACACTCCTGTCTCTTGAACAGACTTCCCAGAACTGCTCCGCCATGCTCTTGAACAGACTTCCCAGAACTGCTCCACGGGACCATGGCCCTCATTCTAGCTCCATCCCACAGCCCTGAACCAAGTGTCCTAGACGAGACCTTACATGGAAGTGGACACCCTCTGCTATTCCCTGGGCAGTGCTTTATTCTGTAGCCTACCCTAACCCTGACCAGAGCAGCAACTCTTTCCCCATAGTTTCTGAAGTTCTTGCTAATTCCCTCCCCACTGCCTTCCTTCTACCACTATCCACCCACTGCAACCCTACTCCTCTCTACCTCTCCCCTGCTCTCCAGGCTGTTTTTCTCCATCCACACAAGCTAAGGAGGAGCCTTTCCTGGCAGTCCTGCCCTTCCTCGGCACTGGAGGCAAACACCACCAAGATCTCCGTCTTTCCTCACGGCCACACTGCATTTGTGAACAACCGCTGGAGCCGTGGAGAGCAGCCCTAGGACCCACTCGAAAGAAGCCGAATCTTGATGTCCATAGGTATCCATGAGTACATGCTGAGAGTTTTGCTTTAGTAAAGTAATGTCTTCTGCAAAAGAGGAAGCAGAACGACAGTTTTCATGTAGGAGCTAGGGATCCCCGGGGCTCCCCCACAGTCACCCAGAATGCCTTAGTGCCACAGTGAAAGCTCCCCCCGTGCACGTTGCCAAGGGAGTATTTCAACCCAAGGGGTGTATTTGTCTTTATAAGAGGATCACAGTTAGTATACACACAAATCATTCTATTTGTTTCTCCCTAAGATGGTTGAAGTTAGTGCAAAACACCTGGAAAACTATTTCTGTAAAGTGATGGTCCTGTTTAGAAATACCACTTTTGGTGCTTAAAATAATTCTAAGTGAAAACCCTTTTTCAAGAACTAAAATTTCTTTTTCTTTTTTCCCTAAGAACTAAAATAGTGTAAGTTCTTTACCAATGCAAAGAATTTTATCATAGTTATGATTATTAAAATGTCAAATTATTTGGCATGAATATTTTTATGAGTAAGAGAAAGAATATCATTTTTCTTAATTTGAGATGAAAATGAAAAGAGAATGCTTATCATAATAAGCAAAAGTACTTTGTAATTGTAATCCACCAAATAATTATACAATGGTGCTATCTATAAAAGTAGCCCCTAAAATAGGCTACTTTTGCATGGTATGAAATTCAGGGAGACCTTCATGGTAGGGAAGACAGTGGATTTGAAATTGGCATTTATGTTACAAATTAATACTTTGAATTAAAAAAAATTACTTTGTGTAATAGTTTATCTTTTTTCTCTTTTTTTTTTTCTTTTAGAAAAGTTTTTTTTTGGGGAGAAGGGGATAGCTTCAGGCCACTATATTCTGATGACTTTCTCATTATGTATCATTAGCAGTGTCTGGGACATCGAGTAGCAAGGTAATTGTATCGTAGGAGGTGAGGTCAGTTATCTAATCACCATTGAACACACTTCACTGTTTCCTCCAAACCAGTGGGCGTTGTAGACTAGATCATCTTGGCAATAGTTGTTTCATTTGTATCATTTATTTTGAGATAGATATTGGTAAATTGCATCAAACTTCTTCAGTATGGGGATATCTATCTGAGCATAATTGCTAAGTTTGTCAACATATTTTAGGCTTTGGTGCAGAAAACCACGGCAGCAGGATGCTGCTGGGGCGCGGCACCCGAGAAGGCATCTCTCTCTCCTCCGCCGCCCCCCCACGCTGCTCCTCAAGCTCTAATGTGCTTACACTCAGCTGGGGACAGTGACGAAGTGCAGATTCTGATTAAGAAGGTCTGGGATGGGTTTGATGGTCTGCATTTCTAACAAGCTCCAGGTGATGTCCATGCTGTGGTCCAGGGACCGCACTTTGAGTAATAAGGCCTGGGAGTCAAAATCATTTTGTCCCAGTGTTAGGAAGCATCTTCTAGAAATTTGGAAAATTCTTCCCGAATCAAGAAGATTTGGCATCTTCGTGTAATGTATCTTATAGTTAAATTTCGCTCATTTCAATGGTCTTCTAAAATTCATCCAAAATGTTTGGGCAAATGTGTATATATATATATATACACAAGTGGCAATTGATTTTTTCCTAACATGGCATCAGTCTGACTGCACAAAACTCCTCCATGTAAACCAGAAATTGTCCCTGAGGGATAAAGAGCTGTTGCAATTCCCCTGGATTGAAACCTGGGAGTCTGAATTCTGCAAATCAGTTCAGCGCAGGGGAACTACCCTGCACGGCGCCGACATCGTGAGCCATACTTATTTCGTGAGAATTATTGGCAAAAGCAGAAGGAAATTTTAAAAAATTCTTTGTAGATGTGAATGACTTCCAAAGAGTAATAAACAAAAATAACTCAGAGCACGCTATGTCAGGATGTGAGACTTGGGACAGATGAGGCTTGCTTTCCAAGAATGGCTCTGAGGGACCAGCTGAGCAGAGAACAGCCTGCACGTCCTGCTGTCTCACGGAAAGCATAATTTACGGAGTTGCGGTAATAATAACAATGATCACAATGTGAATTAATAAACTCACCAGTGAAACCACCATTCATACACGTCGGGTAATTTAATTAGCCTCCGCTGCACTTTCTCTGTCAATCCCAAACTTACGGGGATTGCATTGTTAAGTACATTTTTCACTCTGTGATTCTGAGAAGTTTATTTTTACCTGGCACATTATTTTAAATGTGAGACAAAGCAGGGCCGCGCTGGTGAAATTGCATAGGAAGTCTGCGTTCCTGCTCCTCCGCCCGGGCCCTGGCTGCCCCGGCCCCGGTGCACAAAGAGCTGGTGTGAATTTCAGATCCTGGGTCTGCTCTAAATCACAGGAACTGGAGAAATTAGAAATGACACCATTTACCCAGGGGCCTCTGTGGAGGAGTATTTTTTTTGGAACTTTTACATCAGCCTCAGAAGTCACTGGCTTCATTAAGTCACGTGGGTCATTGTGTTAGGAAGGAAGGAGGGAACATGTTATTAGCTAGGGATTTTTTTTTCCCTTTGCCCTTCACCACCCGCCTTACTCATTTCATTGCATTGCATGCGGTGTTTCCCTCCCCAGCCAAGATGTCTCTTGTATCTTGTGTCTCAAGATTCTTTACGTGGGAACCTATGCTAACTTTCCTAGGGCAGGCACTGAAGACTTGAATTTCTTCATGTACACATGATTTTGGAAGCAAACTCTATGCAACTAGTTTAGAGATAATTCTACAGGTCATCATTTATTGAGGGTCACTTCCCTGTTGATACAGTCCTTTTCTTTTCTTACTCACATCTTTTCTTCCTTTCCCTTTAAAACTTACATTTTTCAGAGCAAGGGAGAAAATCGTGAGAAATCACGTATGTATTTAGGAGGATGATTGTCATTGAAACTGATATGTCTAGTCGATAACAAAAACTGTCCTAGCCTCCCACAGAACACAAGCCCCCAGGGCTTGGAAGAACAAAGCCATCTCAGAGATGAGTGGGGAGGGGTGGGGGCATGCACAGCCTCTCATCCCTGTGGCACCAGCGAGAACCCACAAACCATTTTATCATCCTCTGGCCCTAGGAGATCAAGGCAGGCGCTGTTTGGAAAGTTCCCTTCGAGGCTGAGTTAAATGTTTTGCTCTTTTGTTTGTCCTGGTGGCTTTCCCCGGCCTTTTCCTAGGATACTCAGCATAGTCTGAGTCAAAGGAAACTTCTGGGTCCCCTTTGCCCCCGTTTTGGTTTGGTTTGGGTGGAGGCCTTCATTCGTCATTCCCTGACGTGCTTCTGTATCTCCCTCTCCCCTGTGTGGACTTGGATCTTTGCTAGTAGCTGTGAACAAGGAAAGATCCTTTTCCCTTTACATAGAGGAGCCAGTTCACTTCCAGGTCAAAAGCAGCTTTGACTATTGTTTTCAGAAAGTCCCAGGAGGGCTGGCGAAAACTTTGCATACTCTGTGTATTTTGAAAAGTGGAAAAGAAAGTTTTAGTCCTAGGAAAGTAATTATGACCCAGAGAGATGTTTTATTTTTGCCAAAATTAATATGAATGTCTGAAATATTTATTTCACCCAAGTATATCATGGTTAATAATATTATTTCTTAAACTGTGAATAGTAAAATGTCCATCTAAAAAGTAATGTGCACCTGGGGGAAGGTTGGGGACAGTGGAAAGAGGTATGGGTTTTCTTTCTGGAGTGATTAATGAAAGGGTTATAAAAATTAATTGGGGTGATGGTTGCATAATTCTGTGGAAAAAAATAAAACATATTTAATTGTGTACTTTATAGGATGACCTGGAGAGCATGTGTACTTTATAGGATTACCTGGAGAGCTGTTAAAATTTATTAAGGTCCAAACCCCACCCAAGACCAAGTGAGACAAAATGGGGGTGGGAAAGAGAAGAAAAAGACTATATCAAAATATTATAAATATCCTCCCTTTAAAAAAGAACTTGAGTTGAGCATTTAGTTGAGATGGTTTCAAAATCATAACAATGTAAAAAGTCTTGCTTCCTGCCTTCTATCCATCCACCTCAGCCCCTGCCCCTACGCTATCCAGGGGTAACCTCTTAGATTCGTTTTTTGTCTCTTTGAGGTGCACTTGGCTATCAACCAGTGGTTCTCAACCTGCAGTATGCCTCAGGGTCACCTGGAGGGCTAGTGAAAACATAGGCAGCTGGTCCCCTAGGGATCAGCTGATTCAGTAGGTGTGGGGTGAGGCTGGGAAGTGTATTTCTAACACATTTCCGGTAATGCTGATGCTTCTGGCCGGTAGAACCACTGATACAAAAAAGGGGGAAGGACAGGGAGAAACCACGGATGGGAATGAGAATGGGGAGTAGGGGGACTAATAAATTAAACAAGATCTGAGGTCGGGAGGGAGGGTTTAGAGAAGCAATGGGGATCGGGTGGTTACGGAAGGGGTGCCTTCCTTAGACAGCCTAGTGAAGGAAGAGTCAGACTCAAGATATTGAGAGACTTGAGGCGAGAGAGAACTTCATGGCGCCCATTTTGCACTACCCACTATGGCAGCCACGTGTGGCTATTGAGCATTCACGATGTTGCCCATATGACTAAGGAAATATATTTTCAATTTTTATGCGATTGAAATGGAAAGCAAAAGGCTGATCCTTGATCTAGTGAGTGGAAAACTTGTAAGGATGGAACAACTTGGAATGTGAACCTATTGGAAGTATAGCCATGAAGCTCCCACCAAAGCAAGGCAGGTGAAGGTGGACAGAAATACAGTGGCAGCATGACAAGGGATTCGACCTGGGAAGCAGGTGCAGTGTGTAATGTACTGACCAGAAACTCCAGGCTAGGGAAGAGAATAACTGAAGCCGGAATTAGGGTGGAGATGGTAGATGACTGTAAAGATGAAGGGTAAAATGAAGATCACGATGTGGACAAAGAATTAAAGTTTGTGAGAACTGTAAGATGACAAGAGCAATGGAAGACAGGTCAGGGACCTCGTCCAACACAGAAACTTCCAAGATTGCGTTACTGGAGTGGAATAATGTCAAGCGGTGATGAAGGCTACGGTGTGACTGTAAGTGGGAAGCTGCGTTTGGAGTTGACAACAAATGGTGGAGCCAGCCTACGGGAATGTTCACGCGGTTGTCAGAGATTTGGAGGGTGGTAAGTTGGTGAAAGAGAGAGAAGATCGGCTACGTGCGGAAGGTGGAAGAATGTGCAGGGGCTGGTGGGTGGCTGTGGTCAGCAGGTGATGGTCGGAACTCCAGAAGAGAAGCTGTGGAGGACAGACATGGCGGTGATGGTAAGAAGCGATGTGGGAAGCAAGGAGCGTGTTTCTCTCATAAAGCCACTCTGAACTTTCATAATCAGGTGCGATCTTCCCCTCTTTCGAACCCTGAGGGGTTTTGCACTTTGTTGGGAAATGTTCTGTATGCTTTGAACTGTGGCTATGTATCTGCTCACCTAACCACTTCTGCTACCCCTCGTCCTCGCAATTCCCCCGCCCCTCATCCCTGCCCCCGTCGGATACTCACACATACTCTTCCATCCCACAAGTTCTTTGAGGCTTGAAACGTTTTCCTCTTTTATTCCAGTTTCTGGATATCAGTAAACTCACACTGAGTTAAATCTGATTGAGATTCTTGTAAACTAAAAAAGAGAGAGAGACAGTCTGGATCTACAAAATAAAAAAAATATATGAATAAAAAAATGTAGACTGTAGCAACGCATCACAAACCTCCGCCCTCTGTTTTCTTCACTCGGCATCTTTTCGTACGAGGCACTGTGCTCAGGTCTGCCGCAGCCCCAGGGTGGAGTGCCGAAGGGGCAATGCAGAAATCGGAGATAAGAAAGGGGAGGCAGGAAGGAGAGCAGTGAACCCCAATATCTTGGTCCTCAGACCAGTGCCCACTAGTCGCCTTGATTGTTACATTGTTAGAGCCAACTAAAAATCCAAGAAGTCAGAGAGCCAGAAGTTAACATCCTCCATGAGGACAACAATTTGAACCTTGCGACTGATATTTTAATCCCTCAGTACCCAGAGGTCAGGGCTTTACGTGCCAGGAATGGATCAATTACGCAAATATAATGGTAATGCAGAGCATGTGCTGGGAGCAACGTGTCAGTCCGTGTCACACTGGATGTCCCAGAGACTGCACATGACATATGCCAGGACATCCGAAACGCTAACATTGACTTCCTCCTTACTGAACTTCACATCCTTTCAGGGATAATGAACAATTTGGTGAAATTGAGTTTGAAAAGAGGGGAAATAAAGACAAAATTTTATTTACTCTTTTCCTTCTCTCTCCCTAAGATCTGGTTCCCTCTGTGCTCCTTGCAGTTCAAGTTCGTTCTGTAAACAATTGGGCCTTATTTTGCTCTTGAATTTTGTGTAATGTTAGAGTTGTAGGGCCATCTGTGACCCCCCTATGTAGGTGTGCACAGCCTGGACCATCGACAGGGAAATGCCACCCGGCGGATGGTCCGTGGGGCTCTGGAAAGAGTATGGCAGCACGCTAGAAGGGAAATGGAAAAACTTCATCGGCCCAGAGAGGCCTCCATGTTGGGAGGCAAACTCAGATATCTGGAGCCAACTCCTCATTCCATGTGACTCCAGGGAAGCTTTGGTCAGTGTGTAATTCAATGTGGGTTGGGCAAGCAAGAGACAGAGGAACCCGAAACTGCCAAGTTTGAGGCCTATTACGCAGTTGCGACCTGACCTAGAATACGGTGCCGAGTTGTGTGTGGGTAACTCAACCATAAAAAGGCAGCTGTGGTCTTATTAGTCGTGAACTTGAGATCATTTTAGTTGAAGACGAATTGCTCCTAAATGATTGATCTGGTATTCAGAGGAAATGCTGTTCTCTCTGCTTCTCCCAAATGGAGACACTAACCAGACCCTTGTCCCACACCCAGAGCCTTATTTGTGGTGTGGCTCGCACTGTGGCCTGCTGGGGAATGATGACCTTGGACTGACAGTTCCCCTTTAAGTAGCAAACTTATGTTTTTCATCTTAACTTGATATGCCAGAGGCACTGAATAACAACCTACATCCTTTCACACACCACATGTCTGTGCCAGGTTTAAGCTGATAAAAGCTGGGGGGAGTGTTTTCTGAGGGGTCTGACAGAGGCTGGAAATGGGGATATTCAATAAGAGGCAGAAAGCCCTCCGTTTTTGCCCTCAGGCCCCCTTGAAGAAAATCATAGAGACACTCTGTGAGCTTGGACTCAAAGTGGCTTAAAATTTCAAGCCAAGGGAAATGTCCCTCCCCTTTCTTTGTGAGGTTTTGCAGCAAAATAACCTGTTTGCTGGAGAGATTAGATTTGTCAGCTTCAGCATTGCATGGTGGGAAGGTCTGACCTTGAGAATTATGGGGCTCTCAGGAAAATCAGCAGCAGAGGAGAAAAGCAAGCCTGCGGCTGAGATCACCTGGCCAAGATCATGTCTGGTAAGAACCCGGAAGAGGTGAGCAGGGGCAAAGGAGAGCCCAGATTAAGAGCTCCGGTCTTCTCCGGAGCCATAGAAAAATCAGAATCTGGGAGCACACGTGAGAGATTTCCCCCTCCCCAACATGGCACCCTGTTATCTCTGTTCTACAAGAAAAGGAGGTAGCACATGGATTTTCTTCCTATGCTGCTTCCTACCCGACGCGCTGGTGCAGATTTTCTTCTGAACTTTCTCCCTACCCTTTGGCCGTTGCAGCCTTTGCTGGAGGAGACTGGAGAGTAAACCAGCAGGACGCAGGTTACTTTTGTCCTGAAAATGCAGGTTATTTCCAGTGTAAACGCAAAGGAATCAAATGTGATATCAGGTATTTGATGAGAATTAAAGGCTTGGGAATAATAATATTTTCTGTTTAGATGGCACTTTCAGAACGGTGGCCCCTATTACTTCATTTGATTCTCACGAAAGCCCAATGAAGTGGATTGGCCAGGTGTTGGTATTTTCCAATTCTGCAGATGAAGAAACGGAGCCCCCAGCTTCTGGGACTAGCCAGAAACCCCAGAAGTATGTGGCAGAGCAGGCATGGTCTGGAGATCTTGTTCCACCCCGTCCCCTGCCAAAGGCTTATCTCAGCCCGCAAAAATGATGAGTGATGATGAGTGACTCATGGCATCCTCTGGCATCGTGCGTTCATCTGTGACCCCTGCTTCCCCTGTAGTGCCCTCGACTGGGGTAATAACATCTTCTTTCTGACTACCTAACGCTTCACCCTCAGCAATCCATCAAAATCCCTTCTAGCAGGGTCTTCTTGGCAGACCCTATTAGACTGGAGTGGATTTCACTTTCCATGAGATCGAAGCCAAGATGCTAATTAAGAAGTCCAGCAAGAGGTCCCTCTTCCCCACCCGTGTCTTCACCTTGCAAGAACACACTGTCAGGTGATGCTCTTCACTACCAGCCACCAGATAACCTTGGTCTTTTTCATCTCTGCATGTGATCCAATACTCGAAACAACCATCATTACCTGGGTGGATAAGTGTACACCTGCACATACCCTTACCTTTTGGGGTAGCTTAGGGAGGTTTGGGGGATCTTTAGAAAGCAGTTTGTCCATTTGTTTTAAACACAGAAAACTTTCATGATCACGGATATGCAAGGGGCTTGTACTGGTGGCTTTCTTTGCCTTGTATATTCTGCCTCCACATACCCCAAATCACTTTCGCCTTCACCTCCTTTAAGTCTTCACTCCAATGAGCCCCTTCACCCCAACACCAGCCTGTTGAAAAATCTCCACCCACCCATCCCTACTCTATACTGATCCCACTTTCCTCGCTATACCCTTTCTCTTCCCATAGCATGTGTCACCTTCTAAAATATATACCCATCACCTTCTAAAAATAAGTAAAATATAGTTTACTTATGTAGTGCCTCTGTTATTTATTGTCTGTGTCTTTTTGCCAGAATTAAGTTTTAAGGGGGAAGGAAGCTGGGCTTTTATTACTCATGATAGTATCCCAAATGTGTAAAGCAGTGCCTGGCCCATAGTTAGCACTCAAAAACATTTACGGAAACACACGTATTTCCTCTGTGCCTCTTACCTTCCTTCTTTCGCTTTCAAGATTATTCATGTGAGAGTCTTCATCGATTACTAGTTTCTTTACACCAAATAACCCCGCAGTATGCATGCATGTACTGTCCACCACGCCAATGGATGACAGTACCTCTGGGGCTAAGTAGGGTATTTATGAGGGGCATCGAATGACCAGAATGTATCTCGGTCCTGCAGATGCAGGAATTCTTTACTCAGCCACATTTACTTAGGCCTTGGAAAAATTGCTCATGGGGCCCCAAGTCGCATGGTACCAAGAATTATTTCCAGGGCATAAAAAACTAGGTGCCAGTTTTCATATCTCGATAAACTAGGAAGCGTTTCACCTCCTCCATCCTTCATGACCCTTCTCCCTCTTTTCTACTTTCTTTCGCAGTAATTGCCAGCACATGTGCATGCTGTAGAATGCCACCTGTAGGTCCGTGGATATCACGAGGTGAAAGTAAGCAAAAGAAAAGCTATTCGACATTTGTTACCATAAGGACGGAATATTAGGTGATGGAGGCATGTGGATGATGAAGGCGCATAATGGACCATTCGGGCCATTGTCTATAGTAGCCTGTAAACTTTTTAAAACCAAATGAACCAGTCCTGATGGGAACAATTTGTGGAGGAAAAAAAACAAAGATGATGCAAAACAGCACCTTCTTGAGTAAAGGACTGAATAATTC
>PVKM010028911.1:0-18029 GCA_004027735.1 Carollia perspicillata
AGGAGGCCGGCGAGGAGCGGCCACCGAGGCATCTTTCTGGATCAGCCGCCAGAAGCAGCCTGGACACTCCTCTTAACTTCAGTGTCCCTTCGCCCCCTTCTTTCTCAGAGCACTTTTTAAAAAGCCTCAAGGCTCTTGTGAAGAAAGACTTTTCAGTGCCGGTCGGAGCTTTATCAGAGGAAAAGGATGAGTAAGATAAGGTGTCCATTGCTCTGGCCTTGACCCCGCACAGAAGCGCTGCTTTCCACCGTCAACAGGGTCACTTACTGATACATTTCTTTGGGGAAAAAATACTCACAACCCCTCATCCTCCTATTGTTTTCACTTGAGAAGTCCCTGCAAGGAGGCCTCCCCCGTATCTTATCCAGAAGGGAACTGTAAACGAGGGACGTCCCCTCACGTCACAGTCTTATTTCGTGACTTCTAGGAATTGACTCCAGGATGCTGCAGCCAGGCCGCTGCGCACGGAGAGAGGGCGGGAGAAAGCCCAGCTGTTGGACCTGGGCACTGAGAAATGTCTTGTTCAGAAAGTCAGGGAGCTCATGAGAGCGCACAACAAGGTGGTAAGGACAGTTGTGGAACGGGGATGGCACTCTCTTACAGCACGCTCCTAAGTCTTTTGTTATGATCTTCGGTCTCAAAACTTCTTGAAGAAATAGGTTTAACTTGTGTTTTTATCAATTTATGCAACAATAAATATCTTATGTTTTCGCGGCGCCTCTCTTCCCCCAACTTAAAATAGTTTAGTATTATTTATTTTATTAATTCTCACACTGAGGTAGGGGTAGGAATGTCAAATTAGGAACTGCTCCTTATTGACGACACTGGAAAGTGAGTGACACATTTTACTAGAGTCTCACTTTTAGACAAAGAGGGAAAACATAGAGACCTGTATATAACATGCCCCAGACGTGACTGCAGTAATTACAGACCCGAAGTTGGCTAGCTCCCTGGCATTCTACAGTGCGGGGATCTGAGAATTGGCACAGGCTGTTACTGCAGATGATATTAAGGTGAGGGACAAACAGAAGGGTAGGGAAAAGGTGTTTGTTTGTTTGTTTTTAAGTCCTATATTAAACAAGGATCTGAATGAAATCAAAACTTCCCTCCCCTGATTTCACCTTGACCAGATGCTTTGGGCTTCTGTTATTCCTATACTTTTTCTCTTCTCCACTTCTTTCCCTGATAACCAAATTTCTACTGACTGAGAAAGGACGATTATTGTCTTTAGGAAGTAGTCCTTAAACTTATCTTTATAATATTTTAGCACAATTTGTTTTACTATGCTAAGTGGCAATCAAATTATTGTGGTGCCTTTCCTCTTAGGGTTTCCGTTCAATTAAACATTAGTGCTTACGAGGGCTCAGATGCCGGGCCGGTCACCGGTTCTCGAGAGGGTCCTTGCAAGCACAGAGTTCGATGGCTAGCAAGGGATTTCCATTGACATGAACTTGTAGGTACTTGATCACTAATGCTAGCAGAACTCAGGCAACTTGACCATTAGCTGAAGTTGCAATTTGATGTCCGCAGTGGACGACTCTGGGACGGAGGAGCTGTCTCACGCCGGGCAGTGCTGCTAAGCGTCGGAGTGCTCCGGACAGAAAACAACAAAACCCTGCAATTTCCTGTCGCTGAGAAGCCGCCTGAGTGCTTCGTGTGGGCTGCACATCAACAGAGGACGTGCACACGAGATAAACCCAGATTTGCTGCCAGGATTGATTGCTTGAGTCAAGGACTTTTAGCAGATAGCCCCTTGGTTCTGTAAACAAGCATTCCCAGGATGGAAGGATTTTTTTCTTATCCCATTTTTGTTTTCAGTTAACCTGCCTTTTCACTTTAACTTTTTATGATGAAAAATTTTAAATATATACAAAGGTAAACAATAATGAACACCCAGCAGCAATTGCTAACATTTGTCATTCTTATTTCATTTATATATCAGTATGCAGTTCTAACACACGAACCTTCCCATTTTCTATTATCGTAGTATCATTACTGCAACTTTGAAAACTTAGTAATAATTCTTTCATATCTAATATCCATTCCACATTTAAATTTCCCCAATTATTTAAAAAATTTCTTTGTATTGCTCGTTTGAGTCAGTCAGGATTCAAACAAGAACCATACTCTTAAGTTTTTAAAATCTATAATGGTTCCCTCCCCTCATTTGTTCCAGAATCCCAGTCATCTGTCCTACAGAATGTCTCATAGTCTAGATTTTGCTTCTTGTGGAGTCTTTTAGCCTCCCTTCTCCCATACTTGATGTTAATTTTTTCATATTTTCTTATTTTTCTGAAGTATGTGCTATTAGAAATTAAAAACAAAAATATGGCCCTAGCTGGGTGTCTCAATTGGTTGGCGCATCATCCCTTACACCAAAAGGTTGCCGGTTCGATTCCTGGTCTGGGCACATGCCTGGGTTGTGGGTTTGATCTCTAGTGTGGGCAAATGCGGGAGGTAACCAGTGTTTCTCTCTCTCTTCCTCTCTCTAAATCAATAAACATATCCTTAGGTGAAGATTAACTTTAAAAAAAAAACTACACTGGTGATACTGAAAGAATTTAACGCACAAGAAAGTGCTGGAAATAGATCAGTTAGGAGGTGGATAAAGCAATCTGCTGTTCGGGATAGATCGGGGGT
Source organism: Carollia perspicillata (assembly GCA_004027735.1). NCBI lineage: Eukaryota > Metazoa > Chordata > Mammalia > Chiroptera > Phyllostomidae > Carollia > Carollia perspicillata. Next base: position 2,641 of record PVKM010028911.1, read on the forward strand.
GGGGAGTGGATGATCATCCATGGAAAATGGGATCCAAGACTGAACCCCAGACAAGCACAAAGATGTGGGCAGAGGAAAAGGATGCTGCAAAAGAGACTGAGAAGCAGTCAGACTTCTAGAAGGAAATCCAGGAATAGTCACAGGAGCTGAGGGCAGCTTCGAGGAGGAGGAACTGCTCAGTGGAATGATTCATTTATAAACCATGTGAATGGAAATGTACAGAGTGGGTCATTTCATATTCAGTAGGCCACACTAAAATTAACCTGCACATTTATCCTAAGGAAGTAATCATGTAGCGTGTTTCGGAGACAAGGAGTTCGGACATACGGGAGAGCAACAGACTAAAGTTTGTTGGCGGTGGTAAAAATGAATTACAGCCCTAACGATTCGGTGAAACTGATTTCTAAAACCTAGTAAGTTCCACTTTTTGTGAAATCTTTCCAGATACACTTTAACATTTCAACCTATTCGTTCCTGTAGTCATCTACTATGTGCTTACCACGCTACAGCCTGGCAAGGAAGACACATTAGCACGTGAGGCGTGATCGCTATTCCTTCCACTCGCCACGCTCACCAGTCCTCCAGTCACTTGCTTGCGTCTGATTAAAAAATTTAATGAGTGGGATTGCATTAATAAATGTATATTAAAAATTTAATGTCTGTATATTGCTTGTGTGCTCACCACCCAGAGTTCAGTCTCCTTCCACCGTCATGTATTTGACCCTTTTATTCTCATCTTTTCCTCGCCTTCCCTTACCCCAGGGGATGACTGTATGTTGTTTGTTTCTGTGAGCTTGTTTTGTTTGTTCATTTGCTGCTTTGTTTTAGATCCCTCATGAGTGAAATCATAGCGTTTCCAATTTTTCTAGCACCATTTATTGAAAAGGCTTTCCCTTTTCCTATTGTATGTTTTGGCTGCTCGGTCAAAAAGTAGTTGCCCATATATTTGTGGATTTATTTTTGGGTTCTTAATTCTATTCCATTGGACTGTGTCTGTTTTTCTTCCAATACTATGCTGTGTTGGTTACTGTGGCTCTGTGGTATTATTTGAAGTCAAGGAGTGTGGTGTTTATGACTTTGCTCTTCTTTCCTCGGGATTGCTTTGGCTACTTAGTGGTTCAACACAATTTGAGAATTTTTTTTCTTTGAAAAATGCCATTGGGATTTTGATGGGGATTGCATTAAATCTGCTCATTGCTTTAGTTACTATGGTAATTTTAGCTGTTAATTCTAATCCATGAACAACATGGGCATATCTTTCCATTTGTTTGTATCCTCAGTTTTTTTCAACAATGGCTTGTAGTTTTCAGTGTATCTAGGTCCTTCACTTCAAGTTTATTCCTGGTATTTAAACTTTTTGTTTCAAGTGCAAATGGAACTGTTTTCCTTATTTCTTTTTCTGATATTTTATTTTAAGTATATAGGAACACAACAGTTTTTGTATATTGATTTTATATCCTGCAACTTTGTTGTTCCTAATAATCTTTTGGTGGAGTCATACAGAATCATGCCATCTGCACACAGTGACAGTTTAACTTCTTCATTCTCAGTCTGGATCTCTTTTCTTTCTTTTGTTGCCTGATTGCTCTGGCTAGGACTTCCACTACCATGTTGCATGAATGTGGTGAGAGTGGGCACCCTCATCACATTTCTGGCCTTAGAGGAAAAGCTTTTTTACCTCTATGATATTACCTGAGGGTTTGTCATATATGACCTTTAGTACCTTGAGATACTTTCCTCCTATACCCATTTTGAATGCTTTAATCATAAATGGCTGTTCTATCTTACCAAAAGCTTTTGCTGCATTTACTGATATGGGCACGATTTAAACCTTTTATTTAATACGTGTTTTTTTGATATGCCTTTGATGAACTAGGCAGTATGTGATATTTTCTTGTTTGATGACTATAAATTTGATACGAACTCTTTTTTAAAAGATTTTATTTATTTTAGAGAAAGGGGAAGAGAGGGAGAGAGAGGGAAACATCAATGTGTGGTTGCCTCTCGCATGCTCCCTATTGGGGACCTGGCCCACAACCCAGGCCTGTGCCCTGACTGGGAATAGAACTGGCGACCCTTTGGTCCACAGGCCAGTGCTCAATCCACTGAGCCACACTAGCCAGGGGTAAACTCTTAAAATAATATTTAACCTTGGTTCATCCTTGAACAACCTTCTGGAGTCTAGGAGACCACATTAGGCAATCTGGTGGTCTGATATAACGGATACTTTTGCTGTGAATCAGGAATTAATGAAATTAGTCTCAGTGCTGCCACTGGCTTTATTATGGCTATACAGGTCACTTACCCTTGGGTGGCTCTGGAAAAATAGGAAGATATTGACCATCGAAGCTCAGGAAAAATTAATGAAATGCTTGTTTTAAAACATAAGTTCTGGGCACAAATCTTGATTTCAAAATGGTATTTTTATAAAACTTAATTTTAGAAGTAAAAAGCTTCCCACCTAAAATCACAGGAAAGTAAGTTTTCTTTTTTTTTTTTTTTGCCTCAAAGAATGAGATGCTATAGTTCAAAAATCGAATAACTATTTATTGTTCCAGAAGTTACATTGCTTTTTATACATATTTCATAAATGATACAGGATTTTACACATGTTCAATATTTTGCTATTTGTTTAAAGGACTTTTCTCCACATCCTTCCTCCCTCCCTTGCCTCCCACACACCCTGAAAGGACTTGATCATTGCACTGTGCTATTCTTCTTAAAAACCCTGTGCACAAACAGGATAAATGGTTTAAAAATAATTCATACAACTTAACAAAAAATAAATGAAGGAAGAGGTTGCACCTAGGGGGCGGGCAGGGGAAGGAAGTGGAGGAGGGGCTGGGAAGTGGGGACATGCATCCTTTCATTCCGTCATGCCAGTGGAAGGGGTGGTGGCAGGAGCAGCAGCAGCGGCAATCCTGGCGGGCCTTCGACCTTTGCAAGGCACCTGGAGTCTGGGTTTGTCATTAAAAATGTTTCTTTTTATACACAATGATTCCAAAGGAGAAAGAAAAAGAGAAATCAATCCCTTGCCATGACGAGGAGGGATGAATGATGTGAAAGAAAAAAGCCAGTTAGCTGCGTGGAAGCCCCATCATCCTCTCCATCCTGCCTCCACAGAAATTAAAAACAGATCAGACAGGTTCTTTTGATTTTCAAGTGCACATGTCATCTGGAAATATGGTAGAAAATATTTTGATAGAGTATAAGATTAAAGCTTCTTTCTCTCAATTTAAGAAAAAATTGGGTGAAGAAGGTAGGCTGAAAGAAGCCATAGAAATGTTCTGTAGAAAGATAAATTGCACCCTTTGAGATCCGCACACTTAGTTCACAACTCCGGAAGCTGTGGAGGGGGAGGGCTCACAAACCTCGTGGAAGTGTGTGTGCGTCCTTCGAGATTAACGAAGCCTCCGGATATGCCGTCACACAAGCAGATTAACAGTAATGAAATTTTCTGGTTCTGAAATGGCCACAAAGCCATGATTTTTAGCCAATTTGTAAACCTTACATCTTCCTGATTTGTTAATACAGCTGAACCCTCCCCTCCAATCTGAGCTGTGGAGGGAGAGGGGACTATCAATGGGAGAGTTAAAGGAGGGAAATTCTGCCTCCTTTCAAAGATTAACAAGTAGAAAACAAAACAAAATAAAACAAACAAAACAAAACCTCATGCAGTGTTGCCAATGATTTCTAGATACTGATCCAGAGCACTGGAATATATAGACATTTAAGAAGGTAATAAAGGTAATCCAAAGTGTCAACCATCAGTCATAAGTTGGTTCCAATAATCACATGGATAAAATATAACCAACAGGTGTGGGTGGTCCGAAAAGGGGCAGAAGCGGGAGAGACTCCTGGTTTACTGTGTCAAGGCCGCGTCCAATTTAAAAAACATGCCAACGACAGGGGCTCAGACTCTGTTTGCCACCCACACAGCTCGAGGATTTGCTTTTCTGTATATTTATTGACTCCTATGTCAAAAATAAGAAACGTTAAATTAAAAAAAATAGAGCAGAGTGGGGTGCTGGTATGTTATTGTTTTGCTGACCTGCAAAGAAGATGCAAGAAACTAACACCCCAGCATCATTTACTGTTTATGAATCCCTCAACTATATAATATATCATTTCATCCAGGAACTGAGATGCTTGATTAAGACAATATTCACTAAGCCCTTTGAGCTTGCATTTCACAAAGCCTGATCCTCAGATTTTAACATTACTTTCTTCCCTAAGATCCTTGTTGTTGTTTTTTTTTTGTTAAAGGTAAAAACCCTCCACCCCAACATGGCTCCCAGCTTCCACCTGCAATGTTTTAATTAAAAAGGCAATAGTTATAAACAAGTGTTCTTTCTGCCGGGATTCGGAGGCTCTCTGCAGATCAATCTTTTTCACCAATTTGTCGGAGGGGCAGATGTACTTGTAATGGGTCTCTCAGTCTCTTAAGGTCCATTTCTGCCTAGAATAGAAACGAAAGGTGAGAAAAACTGGCTAGGGAAGCTTTCACTGATATCAGTGTCTCCTAAGAAAAGGAAACTGTCTTTCCCCCATCACTACGCGTCAGAGAAGTCATCTCAATTACTCTCAAAATAAGACTGTCTCTGTGGCAATGGGACCACGAAGAGGGACGAACACCCAAGTCGGGCAGTTTCAGCGGCCAACAGAGCTCCAGCAAGTCTGTGCTGTCTACAGGGCAGAACTCGAAAACACGGGGCACATCTGATGCTCCTTGGTGGTATTTTTCCAGAGAGAAGCCCTTTCACGAACCTTTGCCTGGAGCCAGAAATTTAATTTATGCTGCTCAAGACTTTTGTTATTTACCCAACAGCTGTTTAAGTTTTTCAACAGCTACTCTGCAGCACCTTCAAAACTCACACTTGCTTGACCTTCACCCCGGAGAAGCTGGATTAATAGGCTTAAGTCGGGGCTGAAGCATCTGCATTTTTCATAGCTCCAGAGATGGTTCTGTTGCATTCCCTCCAGCTGAGAACCACCACCCAGAACAACATTAGTCCTCTTAGGCCAACGCAGGAAGACGGGTCAATAAGCTTATTCAAAGCACAACCGCATCACCAAAGGGACACAGAAGGCAGAGAAGGTCCAGGGAGGAGCAACTGAACATTTAAGAGGAGGGGAAGAGCTTCTGGAGATTTCTGAAAAATCTCTAAAGTCATCAAAGACTACAGAAAATAAGATGAGGACTTATTCACCCCAAACTAATATGTCAGAGTGAGGAAGGCACACTCAGAAATCTGAAAGAAGTAATGCTTACGGAAAATAAAATATTCCAATCTTTTTAAAAAGCATCCTGTAGTTCAGTAAGCTCTCCCCTGCTCCTGGCAAAGACTCCGAGTAGTCGCTCTCACCTGGATTCTATTTTTGCCCCATTGCTACCACACATTTCAGGTGAGAAATCTCTGGGTCAATTATGTGGAAAGATTTTAAAAGGCAAGAAAAGTAAAAATAGACAACTTTAAAGGAACAAAATGTAAAAGTAAAAATAGATCTAAAAATTTCAACATGCTAGTACTAATAGGATAAGCTAGGACCCAACAGCTTTTCATCTGCTATGTTATAAAACTTCCTAGAGGTGTCCATGCTAAAACAGTCATTTTTACCAATTATGGAATAATTTATATAGGAAGAAGAGTGTTGGGTCATTCTTTCAGAGTTTACCCACTGAAGTGCTGTGGTTATAGACACTACTAATACCATACAAGATGGAAGTGGGATTTATTAAATTTTATTTTTAGAAAACTTACCTGAGCAATTGCATCCTTGAGTTTATTGTATTTCTCTAGATCAAAACGTGACTTTTTGGCTCCTCTATGGAAAAATAGTAAGTATTGTCTGTCTCTGGCTTCTGGATAAACATACTCCTACAAAAACAAAGGGGAAATTAAATTATTAGTCCTTAACATAGTATCTTCACAAAATAGGCATTTATATACTGTTGAATAGATTCAACACATATGCATATATAAAAAGATACATACTGACATGTATTAAATATTTAATTATTTCTTTAAATTTTTATTGAGAAACACACAGAAGAGCACACAAACTAAAAATGTAATCAAAATGGATCATCACATATTATACATGCTAATCATGTATAATCATGCCAGCTGGAAAAAAAACAAAAAACGCTGCCCACCACCTGGAAGATCCCCTCCCACCTCTTTCCAATTTCTAACCCCTCCTTTCCCCAAAGTAATAAATATCTTGACTTTCATGATTTATTTTCTGGCTTTCTTTGTAGCTTCCCTACTTAAACATACATCCTCTGGAACTCTACACTATAGTTTTACTTGTTTTTTGAATTTTATAAAAATAGAGTCAGGGGACTTCTGCCTAAGATGGCAGCATAGGCAGTCACGTCTCCCTGCTTTGCACAACCACATCAAAAGTACAACTAAAATATAGAACTACCATCACCCAGGAACATCAGAAATTGACCTGAATGGAAGTCTGACAACTACAGAGTTACAGAAACCACACCCATACAGACTGGGAGGAGGGGCGCAGACATGGAATGGGCTGGAGCCACACCATGTGGATAAAACTTCAGGAGGAATATTTTGGGAGTGAGGAGTCCCAGACCCACACCGGCCCCCCCGCCCCCCGCCCAGCGTTTCAGTGCCAGGAAGATAAGTCCCCACAACTTCTGGCTGCAAAAACCAGCAGGGACTGAGTCGGTGGAAGAAACTGTTGGAGCACCAAGCAGGTCCTCTTAAAGACCACACATGGAGTCACCTGCTCAGACTCACTCCCTCTGAGCTCCAGCACCGGGGTAGCAGCTTCAAAGGCACCAGTGGTACACAGGGAGAAACTGAAGGGTCTGCCATCAAGGCGAGAAGAAGCCACCGTCCCTTTGCTAAACTCTCCCCCCACAAACCTAGCAAGCTGGTGCTGTATCTGAGACTCCATCAACCTGGCTAACATTGTTTAACCTGCCTCGGAGATCCCCACACACTCTCAGCCCCACCCAACTTATGGGCCTACTCAAGCTGCTTTTCTACAAGAATAGCTCATCTTGGCTGCTAAATCTTATCAAACAAGCAATAGCTGGCTTCAGTGAGTCCTAGAGGCAGCCAGATTAGATTCACAGCTTGGCTTTGCCTGGGAATCTCCAAACCCAGCACATGTAGCAGCCATTTCAGATTGCTTTATAATAAGCTCAGGTAGGGGGCCCTCCATAAAACACAGGTGGGGGCTGACCTTGGCCTTCACCACCTGGGAAACCCCAGGGCCAGCACAACCAGTAGATAACTACAGACCATGTCAGAGCACCACCACCCTGCCCCTGCACAGCTGATCCTCCAAAGACAGTAGAGACTGGTGTAAGTGGTCACAGCCAGTCCTTGTAGCTGACTGGCCTGGTTAAATACTTCCCAGTGATCTGCCAACAGCTATCAAGGCTCAAAAACAAGAGGAGGGTGTACTTAGCCCACATGAGGGGCACACCTCAAGTATCCAGCTTGGGTGATGGGAAGGCTATGCCACTGGATCCTACAGGACACCTACTACATTAGGCCACACTACCAAGACACAGAGTCATAGCAGCTCTATATAATACATGGAAACAAACACAGGAAGGCTACCAAAATGAGGAGACAAAGAAACAGGGCCCAAATGAAAGAACAGATCAAAACTCCAGAAAAAGAACTAAACAAAATGGATATAAGCAATCTATCAGATGCAGAGTTCAAAACACTGGTTATAAGGATGCTCAAGGAACTTAGTGAGGACTCAGCAGCATAAAAAAATTCCAGTCAGAAACAAAGGATACACTAATTGAAATAAAGAACAATTTACAGGGAAACAACAGTAAAATGGATGAAGCCAAGAATCAAATCAATGTTTTGGAACATAAGGAAGCAAAAAAACAATCATGCAAAACAATGAATAAAAAAGAATAAAAAAAATGAGGACAGGATAAACAGCCTCTGGGACAACTTCAAGATGTCCAACATTTGCATCGCAGGGGTGCCAGAAGAAGAGAAAGCAAGAAATTGGAAATCTATCTGAAAAAATAGTGCAAGAAAACTTCCCTAATTTGGTGAAGGAAATAGACATGAAAGTCCAGGAAGCACAGAGTCACAACTATGATGGGGATGCAAAGAGGACCACTCGAAGACATGTCATAATTAAAAGGCCAGAGGTTAAAGATAAAGAGAGACTTAAAAGCAGCAAGAGAAAACAAGTTAGTTACCAGATGGTTGCCAGATGGGAGGGGGGAGAGAGAGACTGAGTGAAGAGGTGAGTGGATTAAGAAGTAGAAATAGGAAGTTACAGAACAGCCATGGGGATGTAAAGTACAGCATAGGAAAGAGAGTAGCCAAAGAACTTATCCGAATGACCCGTGGACATAAATAATGGTGGGGGCATTGCCTAAGGGAGTAGGGAGCTCTGGGTAGAGGGGTACACAGGGGGGAAAATCAGGACAACTGTAATAGCATAATCAATAAAATATAATTAAAAATGGAGTCAGATAGTACGTATATGACTACTTTCACTCAATGTTATGTTTGTGAGATTTATCTTTTGTGTGTAGCTTTAGTCTATTTTCTCAGTATGTTATATTCTATTGTATGACTACATCACATTTTATTTATCTATTGTACTGCTGATAGACTTTTAGAAATTTATATATTATATTTTATTGTTTACGCTATTACAGTTGTCCCAAATTTTCCCCCTTTGCCCACCCCATCTAGCTCCTCATTCCTTCAGGCAATCTCCAAACCATTGTCCATGCCCATAGGTCATGCATATATGTTCTTTGGCTATTCTATTTCCTATGCTGTACTTTACATCCCCATGATTATTCTGTAACTATGAATTTGTACTTCTTAATCCCCTGACCTCTACACCCATTCCCATACACCCCCTTCTCATCTGGCAACCATCAAAACATTCTCTGTATCTATGATTCTGTTTCTGTTCTGCTTGTTTGTTTAGTTTTCAGATTTAATTATTGACAGATGTGTATTTATTGCCATTTTATTGTTCATACTTTTGATCTTCTTAAAGAAAACCCTCTATTTCGTATAATACTGGTTTGGTGGTGATGAGCTCCTTTAGCTTTTTCTTGTCTGGGAAGCTCTTTATCTGTCCTTTGATTCTAAATGATAGCTTTGCTGGGTAGAATAATCTTGGTTGCAGGTCCTTGCTTTTCACTACTTTGAATATTTCTTGACAATCCCTTCTGGCCTGCAATGTTTCTGTTGAGAAATCAGCTAACAGTCTTATGGGAACTCCTTTGTCAATAACTCTTTCCTTTTCTCTTGCTGCTTTTAAGATTACCTTATCTTTAATCTTGGGTAATGCAATTATGATGTGCCTTGGTGTGTGCTTCCCTGGATCCAACTTCTTCGGGATTCTTTGTGTTTCTTGGACATATGTCTGTTTCTTTCACCAAGTAAGGGAAGTTTTTCTGTCATTTTTTTCTCAAATAGGTTTCCAATATCTTGCTCTCTCTCTCCTTCCTCCAGGACCCCCATGATGTGAATATTTGTACACTTGAAGTTGTCTCAGAGCTCCTTACACTATCCTCATTTTTTTGGATTCTTTTTTCTTCTTGCTGTCGTGACAGGGTATTTTTGCTTCCTTATATTTTAAATTGCTGATTTGACTTTTGGCTCTTCCACTCTACTTGGAGTCCCTGCGCATTGTTCTTCATTTCAATTTGTGTATCTTTCATTTCTGACAGAATCTTTTTTATGCTGTTGAGGTCCTCATTATGTTCCTTGAGCATCCTTATAACCAGTGTTCTGAACTCTGCATCTGATAGATTGCTAATATCCTTTTAGCTTAGTTCTTCTGGAGTTTTGATCTGTTCTTTCATTTGGGCCCTGTTTCTTTGTCTCCTCATTTTGGCAGCCTCCCTAGTTTGTTTCTAGGTATTAGGTAGAGCTGCTGTGACTCCCTGGCTTGGTAGAGTGGTCTCATGTAGTAGGTGTTCTTTAGGGTCCAGTGGCACAGCCTCCCCTATCACCCAAGCGGGGTACTCGAAGTTCCCTAACTGTGTGGACTGTATACACCCTCCTCTGGTAGTTGAGTGTTGATTGATGTTGGCATGTCCAAGGTCAGCCACCACTTGTGATCTACAGATGGCTACTATTTGTACTGGGCTTAGAGGTGTTCAGGTGAGGCCAAGCTATGCACCAAGGCCAGCTGCTGCTAGTGCCAGGTCTGGTTCTATTTAGAGAGAAGTATGGGGCTTGCTGCGGCCAGATGCTACTTGTTTGAGAGAATTTAGGAAAATCTGAAGCATGAGCCAAGACAAGCCATTTGTATGGAAAAGCCACTGGAAACAGTTTGGGTGGGCCCAAAATTTGTGTTGTTCAGGGCCTCAGGGAATCACCGGGGTGGGGCAAACTGTGAGCCAGGTTGATGGAGACAGATATGATGCTAGCCTGCTGGCTCTGCTGGGGGAGAGCTCAGAAAGGAAGTAATGGCCTTGCCAGCCCTTCTATCTGAGAGAAAGCTGCTCTCCAGCTCTTACTCTGATGCCGGACAATTCACTGCCTGCCGTATATCTCTGATGTCTCTCAATCTGCTGCTCTTGCTCTACCTCCTCTGGAGGTCAGAGGGAGTGAGGCTGAATAAATCCGTGTGTGGGCCTTTTGAGAGACACAGCCTGGAATTCCACAAGTTTGTCTTCCATAGCCTCAATCCCTATTGGTTTTTATAGCCAGAAATTATGAGGAACTTATCTTCCTGGCACAGGAACTCTGGGATGGGGGCCTGGAGTGGAGCTGCAACCCCTTGTTCCTGAGGTATCCCTCCTGATTTTTATCTGTCACATGTGGGTATGGGACCAGCCTATTCTGCATCTCTGTCCCTCCTACTAGCCTCGATGTGGTTTCTTCTTTAATTCTGTAGTTGTAGGACTTCTATTCAGCTCAATTTCTGGCAGGTCTAAATGATGGTTGTTCTGTAGTTTAGTTGAAATGTTGATGTGGTTGTGTCAGGAGGTGAGCTGAGTTTACCCATGCTGCAATCTTTTTAGAAGTCTATTGATAGAATGCTTAGTTGTTTTTAGATTTGAGCTATTGTGAATAATGCTACTAAGAACATTTCTGGACTTAGCTCTGCTGTTTGCAATATATTAATGAGCAGAAATCCTAGATCATAGGTTATGCATGTATTTGAATTTAAGAAGTGATATCAAACAGGTTTGTAAAACCATGGTACCAACTATACTCCCATCAGCAGAATATGAAAGTTTCCATCATTCTATATCCTTGCCAATATTTTGTATCACTATTTTTTTTTAAAACAGCAATTCCGGTGTGTGTGCTGAAGCACTACTTCATTTTTAAAACAAAGCTTTACTAAGATATAATTCACATACTATACAATTTATCCATTTAAAGTACAATGCTCAGTGGTTTTTAGTATATTTATAAAGTTACACAACCATTACTAGAATCAATTTTGGAACATTTTCATCATTTCCCCACAGAAACCCCATACTCTTTAACAGTCACTTCCTATCTCCCTCAATACCTCCAGTTCTAGGCAACCACTAATCTACTTTCTGACTCTATAGATTTGCATATTCTGGACATTTCATATACTGTATTTTTTGGACAATAAGACGAAACTCCCCAACCCCCAATTTGGGAGGAATAATGGTTGTTAATGCTACTGTTGAGTTCTGTTTACATTTACATCAGAAAAATATTTTATTATTTATGTTATTAAATATTTTAACATATTTTTTGCTTCAAATTTCCCCCCTATTTTTCTCCTCTAGATGCATTTTATGTTCCAAAAAATACGGTAAATGAAATTATTCAATTTTTTAGCCTTTTGTGTCTTGTGTCATGTATCATCAGTACTTCACTTTTTATTGTCAAATAATATTCCATTAAATGGATACACCACATTTCATTCATCCATTCATCAACTGATAGACATATGGGCTACTTGTTTTTGAGTACTATGAATAAGGCTGCTATGAACATTCATGTACAAGTTTTTGTGTGCACATTTTCATTTTTCTTAGAGATATTCGGCATTTGTTGGATCACTCACGAGGTTGAGGCTTTTTCATTTCATATATTATTTGCCATTTGCATATCCTCTTTTACATGTGCCTATTCAAAACTCTTACCAATTTTTTTTTATTGGATTGCCTTTTTCTTACTGATTTGTAAGATTTGTTTATATGCGTTTATTCTGGATAAGTAATGCAAATATCTCCTCCCAGTTTGTTTGCCCTACATGAGAAGTCAATTCCTATTCCACAGTAAGTGATATATTCTCCTATATTTTCTTCCAGGAGATTTATTGTGCCACCTCTCATATTTAGATCTATAGTACATCTAGAGTTAATTCTGTTTACAGTATAAGAATGGGGTTGATTCATTTTTTTAATTTAGATATTCAATTATACTTGCACCATTTATGAAAAAACTCCTTTCTTTGAAGTGTCATCTTTCTAAAACCAAAAGTTAATTTGTGCTGGTTTCTACATTCTCTCTTCTATTCCTTTGTCCTATTTGTTTGTCCTTGTGCCACTATCTTAATTACTACAGTGTTGTAATTAAAGCTACATAGTCTTCCATCTAATACAGCAAATCTGCTTACCTAGTTTTTCCTCAAGTTTCCTGGCTTTTCTTAATCTTCATATTTCATATAAATTTTAGGAGTTTATTCAAATCTCCTCCCCTTCCCCCAAATCAGTTGGGATTTTGACTGGGTTGCAATGAATCAAATATTTCACTTTGGGCAGATCTGACATTTCTGCAGGACTTACTTTTCCAGTCTATGAACATGCTATATCATTCCATTAATTAAGTCTTCCTTAATTTTATGCTTTGTTTTTTTGCAGAGAGGTCTTGCACATTTTTTGCATAATTTATTTCTAGGTATTTTTAAAAGTCATTTTAAGGACTTTCCTAAAATTTCTCAAAGGTTCACAAATTGCAAACAAGCAGCACCTGGCCATAGTGTGCCACCTACCTCTCACTAAGTGGCTCCAGCCCTGGTGTGCAGCTCGGCCTCTCCTGGGCACCTCCAAGCCCAGCACAAGCAGCAGATAGCTACTTGCAGATAGCTCTGTAGGTTGTGCTGGGTGGCCCCAGGCAGGGAACAGGCAGTGACTGACCTGGTACCACCTGGGGGGTGCTGCAGAACCAGTGCACCTGGTGTACAGCCTCAGACCATGCTGGATTACAACCCTACCACCTCCACAAGTGACACACTGAAGGGGTGGGCTTGGTGAACACCAAAACCCCACTGAAGCAGGTTCTGCTCCGTAGGGCCAGCTCCTACACAGCAGCTCCTCCACTGTAGTCACCAGTTCTCACAGCCAATTGGCCTGGGGGTCTACACCTCCAGTGTTTCCAACAGCAGTCAAGGCTCAACTACAACAGATCAGTGCACACAACCCACACAGAGGTGCACTTGGAGTGCCAGCTCAGATAACTGGGGAGGCTGTGCCACGGTGCCCTACAGGACAACTACAAGGCCACTATACAAAGTCCAGGAGATGTAGCAGCTCTATATAACATATAGAACTTAGGGAAACAGCCAAAATTTGGACAAAGAAATGGGCCTCAAATGAAAGAACAGAAGAAATCTTCAGAAAAAGAACTAACTGAAATGGAGGCAAGCAAACTACCAGATACAGAGGTCATAACAATGAATATAAGGATGCTCAGTAAACTTAGTGAGAACGTTAACAACGCAAAAAAGCACATAGAAACCATAAAAAAGAACCAGTCATAAATGAAGGATACACTAATTGAAATGAAGAGTAATTTACAGGAAATCAACAGCAGAATAGATGATGCTAAGAATCAAATCAGTGATGTGAAATATAAGGAAGCAAAAAACACCCAATAAGAATAGCAAAAAGAAAAATAAATTTAAAAAATGAAGATAATGTAAGGAGCCTCTTGGATAACTTCAAGCCTTACAACACTTGTATCATGGGAGTGCTGGAAGTAAAAAAGAACAAGAAATTGAAAACCTATTTGAAAAAATAATGACAGAAACCCTCCCTAGTCTGGTAAAGGACATAGACATACAAGTCCAGGAAATGCAGAAAGTCCCAAACAAGATAAACTCAAAGAGGCCCACACGAAGACATATGATAATTAATATGCAATAGGTTAAAGACAAAGGGAATCTTAAAAAGTAGCAAGGGAAAAGCAGTTAGTTACCTACAAGGGAGTTCCTATAAGAATGTCAGTCGATTTCTCAACAGAAACTTTGCAGGCCAGAAGGGATTGTCAAGAAATATTCAAAGTAGTGAAAAGCAAGGATCTGCAACCAAGATTATTCTACCCAGCAAAGCTATCATTTAGAATCAAAGGACAGATAAAGAGCTTCCCAGACAAGAAAAAGCTAAAGGAGCTCATCACCACCAAACCAGTATTATATGAAATGTTAAAGGGTCTTCTTTAAGATGAAGAGATAAAAAATATGAACAATAAAATGGCAACAACTGAATCTGAAAACAAAATAAACAATCAAGCAGAACAGAAATAGAATCATATATACAGAGAATATTTTGATGGTTGCCAGATGGGAGGGAGGTTGGGTGTGGAGCCGGTAAAGGGATAGAGAAATACACACTGGTTGTTATGGAATGGTTGTGGGGATGTGGAGTGCAGCATAGAGAATACAGTCAATGGTGTGCTGGTAGCTATATGTGGTGCAATATGGGTACAGGATTTATCAGGATGATCACTTGGTGGGTTCTGTGGTGTCTGGTCATGAGGGTGTATACCTGAAACTAGTATAGTATTGCACATCAACTGTAATTGACATGTAATAAATAAAAGAATAAAAAATGATTAAATGGCAAAACAGTCACTTGAATTTTCATCTTTCATAAAATTTAATTTTCTAACTATTGCTGGCATATAGATAAGCAATTAATTTATGCACACTGACCTTTTACCCAATAATCTTATGAAATTCACTTTAGGGATTCAAAACAATTGATCTTTACATGTTTTTGTATTTTTTTAAATGTATAAAATCTATGAATAACATCAGTTTTCTTTCTTTGCAATCTTTACATCTTTTATATCTTTTTCTTCACTTCTCTGCTCAGGGATGATTTATATTTGCTCCTGCCTAGAACTTGTGAACATGGGTACTCACTAGAATTACCAGAATTCTAGGAATACCTCAATCTAATTATGGGATTGAGATGACTAAAGATAAGCTACAGTCTCCGGGAGCACCTAAAACAGATATATCCTTATTCTACAACAGTAGCCTTTACAGGTTCAGTTGGTTAGAACATTGTCCCAATACACCAAGGTTTCAGGTTTGATCCCCAGTCAGGACAACTACAAGAATCAACTAATGAGTACATAAGTAAGTGGAACTAAAAAAATCAATGTTTCTCCTCTCTC
>PVKM010028912.1:0-18024 GCA_004027735.1 Carollia perspicillata
AGTGAGCAGCTTAAATCACCTGGCCCAGGAGAGAGAACAGAGACCCAGTGGGTGCCGTGAGTGCCAGGCAAACCTGAGAACAGATAAAGTTGGGGGAATAAAAAAAGAAAAACAATTTAAAGCCAGACAAATCCAAGGTAGAGGGGAAGCTGAAAGGAAAATGACCCAAACCCCACTATAGGCTCATTTTGATGTATCAGCATATTGAAAGACAGGCCTGAAAAGCTGATGAATATTCTGATGGAGACCACCCCTAAAATCCCCACTTGCAAAAAAGAGATAAAGACCCTCAAGACGAAGGTCCCAATGTGCGCTTTTCCTCGAGCGCGCCTGGCCTCCCTCACCTCAGGCACAAACTTGCACTTTCTCCTAAACTCCGAGGGCCCTCCTCTCGCCTGAGCTGCTCTGCTTAAGCTCAGCCCTGTTCCTGTGATTTTGCTCCCTCAGTGCTAAGCCCTTCCTTTGTCTCACTGTCCCCAGCTTTAATAAACATGCTCCCCAAATCACCTGGATTCATGTTGAATTCTTTTCCTGCAAAAGTCAAAAACCCACACGTTCCAAGATTTGCCGGGACAGACCGCCTCAGCCCCACCTCTTTCCAGTAGAGTGCGCTGCATGAAATGCTAGAGGAGTATTTCAGCACGAAGGCCGTGGAAACATGGGTCCTAAGAAAGAAGAAAGAGCATTGGAAATAGAAAAACTGTGGCCAAATGTCAAAGATTGCTATTTCCCTTTAATTTTGTGAAATTATACACTATCAGAGATTATACATTGTTTATTAGGCTTATAAACTATATCCATGTTAATCCGAGGACAACTATAGCAACAAGAAAGGGGGCCATTGTTGAATGGACTTAAGTTGTTGGAAGTTTCCAAAGTTTTATATTAATATCCCCCAATTAAAAACAGGGTGTTTTTCATCACCATTTATCCTTCATACACCCCCCTCCACCTCCACCCAACCCTCCTTTGAAATGAGCACATTGCCGTCTGTGTCTATGAGTTCTTTTTTTTCCCTTTTTTGCTCAATCTCTCTACCTCCCCAACCCTCCCCAGGGCTGTCAGCCTGCTCCCCATCTATGCGTCTGTCTCTATTTTCCTTGTTAGTTCAGTTTGTTCATTAGATCCCACAGATGAGTGAAATCATATGGTATGTATCATTCTCTGACTGGCTTATTTCACTTAGCATAATGTTGTCCAGGTCCATCCGTACTGTCCCAAAAGGGTAAAATTCTCTTTTTTTATGGCTGTGTAGTATTCCACTGTGTAAATGGACCACGGCTTTTCATCCAGTCATCTACTGATGGACACTTGGGCTGCTTCCAAATCTTGGCTATTATAAATAATGCTGCAGTGAACATAGGGGTGTTTATATTCTTTCGAATTAGTGTTTCAGGATTCTTCAGCTATATTCCCAGAAGTAGAATTGCTGGATCATAAGGCAGTTCCATTTTTAATTTTTTGAGGTAACTCCATACTGCTTTCCACAGTGTCTGTACCAGCCTGCATTCCCACCAACAATGTACTAGGGTTCTCTTTTCTCCACATTCTCGCCAGCGCTTGTTTGTTGGTTTATTGATGGCAGCCATTCTGACAGGTGTGAGGTGATATCTCACTGTGGTTTTAATTTGCATTTTTTCTGATGATTTGTGATGTTGAACATCTTTTCATATGTCTGTTGGCCATCTGTGTGTCCTCTTTGGAAAAGTGCATATTCAGGTCCCATTTTTAATGGGATTGGTTTTTTGTGTGGTTTTTGGTGCTGAGTTTTGTAGGCTCTTCATAAATTTTGGATATTAACCCCTTACGGGATGTGTCATTGGTGAACATGTTCTCCCATTCCGTGGGTTGTCTTTTCATTTTGTTGATGGTTTCCTTTGCTGCGCACAGACTTTTTAGTTTGATACAGTCCTGTTTGTTTACTGTTTCTTTGATTTCCCTTCCCTTATTATTACACCATGAATTCGGCCATACAGCTCAGTCACGAGGAGGAGTAAAGCACTGATGCACATGACGACATGAGTGAATTTCCAGGTGACTGCCCTGAGTGAAAGAAGCCAGGCAGAAAGAGCATATACTCTCAGGTTCCATTTGTACGACTCTGGAAAGGACAAAGTAATCTCTGATATCAGAAAGCAGATCTTAAAAGTAGTCACCTGGGGCCAGAAAGGTCAGGGCAAAGGAGACAAAAGAAAGCTACTTTGGGCCCTGGCTCTGGGTGGTTCAGTGGATTGAGCTCGGATTTGCCAACGGAAATGTTGCCAGTTTGATTCCCTGATTCCCAGATTCCCAGTCAGGGCAAATGCCTGGGTTGCTGGCCAGGTCCCCAGTAGGGGGCGTGCAGGAGAGGCAACAACAGATGGAAGTATCTCACACATCGATGTCTTTCTCCATCCCTTCCCCTCTCTCTGAAAATAAATAAATAAAATCTTAAAAAAAAAAAGAAAGAAAGCTACTTTGAGGTGACACAGTCATGATGTCGGTGGTGGTAAAATTTTCAAAAATGAATACATGTGTCAAATTTTGTTCCTTAGTTATGTCACTTACTGTGTCAATTATACCTCAAATCACTTTTTTAAAATTTTAAATAGACTATAAATAGTTAAAAGTATATAATACAATTCCTACAGGAACTGCTAGAAAATAATGCAAACATGTATGGACAAAAAGCAAACACACAAAATGGAATTCTAAAAAAATATTTCATTAATGATAAAGTCTGCAGGGAAGGAGCAACAAGAAAAAAATAGACTGGAGAAACAGGAAATACATGGTAAAATTTCTTTCTAGATCTCCTTCAGCCTTTTCAGTAATCACATTAACTCCAAATCAGTATTAATTCGAAAGTAGAGATGGTTGGAATTACTAAAGAAGCAAAACCCAACTACTGTATATAGTGTCTCTTAGCAACACAGTTTAAAAGCCGGACAGATACATTGAAAGTAAATGGATGGAAAAAAGATATGATATCCAAATAGCTTAAAAAAAATTTCTACAGCTAACCTAGTATCAGATGAAGTTGATTTAAGACAAATAATATTGGCAGAGGTAGAGACCTTTTGTAGTGTTAAAGGATTAATTTATCAAGAAGTCAAAATAATTATCAATGTGGATATGCCTATTAACAGAACTTCAAAATATATGAAGCAAAAATCTACAGGATCAAATGGGGAGTATAACAATCCTTCCTCAGCAACTGATAAAAACGTTTAGATGAATACAACTCAGCAAAGTCATCATCTGAGCTCTATGGCCACCTAGATCTAACTGTCATTCATAGAAAAGACTCGCCATCCACGGTAGACTCATTCCATATCGGAAAAGATCCTCAGCCCTTGGGCCAGTGCTGCAGATTAGGATTGCCTGAGAGGGCGCAAGGGCATGTGTTGTGGTCGTGCTGTGTGCGGTGGCCTGAGAGGACTCGAGTTACGTGTATGAATTAATAAGCTGGCACACTTAAGACATGTGGATTTCACTGTGATGTTCATTGTGCAAGTCTGTAA
Organism: Carollia perspicillata; assembly: GCA_004027735.1. NCBI lineage: Eukaryota > Metazoa > Chordata > Mammalia > Chiroptera > Phyllostomidae > Carollia > Carollia perspicillata. The sequence goes on from PVKM010028912.1 coordinate 3,504, forward strand.
ATGTTACTGAGTGTGTAAAAATGTTCATAATAAAATGGTGGGAAAAGAATCAGTGAGAGACAGCCAATAGACACAGGAGGGAGTAGCGCTGTGGGAGCAGAGAACGGAGACTGGACCTCAGAGAAGGCTCTGCCTGGGAAAGGAAGGGCCAAGCAAGGGACACACGTGAGATCAGCTGTCATCAAATACCTGGCAGGCTTTGAGGCAGGAGACGGCTGTGTTTTATCTTGTTTCAATACAGTTGGTTGAACTGAGCTCAGCAGTGTTTGTATTCTGGCTTTTCTTCTTAGTTTAACTTTTTATTTTAAAACACTCTCAAAATTACAGAAAAGTTGCAAAATCTATCCAAAAAGTTTCCCGAGCCATCTGGAAACCGCATGCTAACTTGACAAAGAACATTCCAGAACACTTCAGTGTGCACTGTCCACAAACAGGAACTCTCCCCATCACACAGTACAACCTCCAAATCAGAACAGTAAAGTCAGCATCGTACTACTCATTCTCAAACTTCATTCAGATTTCTTCAGTTCTTCTGATGCCATTTATAGCTCAGAAACTGTGAGCAAATCACTGGACCGGCACTGTTCTATGACTTTGGTATTTAGTGAGACATTGACAACTTTCATTAGGGACAGCTTGTAGGGCACCTTTCCAATGTTTTAAAATTGTGGTAAAATATACAGCACATAAAATTTACCATCTTAACTATTTTTTTATCTCACAGTTAAGTAGGGTTAACTGTATTCACATTGTCTTACAACAATCTCAAGAATACTTGCATTTTGCAAAATGGGAAGCCTGTATCCATTGAATGACAACTTTCAATTCCCTCCTTTCAACCCAGCCCCTGGAAACTCCCATTCTACTTACTGTCTATTAATTTGAATACTCTAGGAGCCTCACTTAAGTGGAATCATGGAGGATTTGTCTTTTGGAGGATTGGCTTATTTCATTTAGCATAATGTCCTTGAGCTTCATCCATGTTGTAGCGTGGGTCCGAATGTCCTTCCTTTGTAAATAATTCGTTGTATAAGTATACCAGATTTTGTTTACCTGTTCACCCATCAGTGCATACTTCCGGCACCTGCGCCTTCTGGCTGCTGTGACTAATGCTGCTGTGAATGTGGGTGTGCACAGGTCTCTGAGTCCCTGCTTTCATTTCTTTTGTTCGTATGCCCAGAAGTGCAGTCACGGCATCGTGTGGTGATCCTCTTTCTAATTTTGCTGAGAAACCGCCCCAGTGTCTTTCATGTCGGCTGCATCCTTTTGCATTCCCGTCAGCAGCGCACAAGCTTTCTCGTTTCTCTCTGCATCCTTGCCAACACTTACTTTTTCCTTCTTTCCTTTTATTCCTTTTTTTCCTTTTTTATAGTAGCCACCCTAATATGTGAAGGGGCATTTCGTTGTGGTTTTAATTACGTTGCAGGTCTTTGCAGATGCTGTTATTTGTTCCCAGTGTAGTATCGTTGAGATCTGAGAATACACATGATATAATTTTGCTTCCTGTAAGTGTATTTGGACTCGGAAGTGCCGTGTTCACCAGAAGAAGGGTGTGTCTTCCGTAGATGCTGCACGTCTGCTCAGTGAGTGTGAGCTAAGGTGGTTGGTCGTGTTCACATCTTTTATGACTTTACTGTTTTCATCAGATCACTTCATTAGTTGTTGAGAAAAAGGTGTAATAAATTTATTTGAATTCTTTCCATTTTTGCTTCATGTGTTTTGCAGCTTTATCAGTGGGCACATACACATTTATCATTATTATGACTCTGATGAATTAACCCTTGTAACAAAACAAAAGGTCCCTCTTTATCCGTGGTAATACTATTTGTCTTAAACCAGCTCCACCTGATACTATCATAGCCGTAGCAGTTTTCTTAGGCTTGCTATGTGTCTGGTATATCTTTTTTCCATTTCTTTGCATTCAATATACCAGTGTCTTCTTTTTAAACGGCACCTCCAATAGGCAGTGTGTAAACTGGGTCTTGTTCTTCATCCATGCTAACCATTTCTGCCATTGAATTGTTAGGAGGGTTACTGATATGGTTGAAATGGTTCTTACAATTTTATGATTAATTTTGTTTGCGCATGTGGAATTAATATAGTTTGTTTTATTTTGTTTGAGAATACCGGCAACTCTATCAAGCATACGTTATTTGCTAGTCCCCAAGGCTGAGGGACAAATGTGAAACAGAACAATGAGAGTGTAGAGCTGGAAGAATGGTCCCAGTTCTTTTCCCTTTTGGCAGCTGGGGTGAAGGGAATATGAGAGGGATGCTGGGAGGGAGGAGAGCTGGGAAGCCACTCATGCCTCTCCCCACTCCGTCCCCACAGGTGTCAGCTGCGTTCCCCTTAACCACATTGCCAGACAGGATGCCAGATGGAACTCCTCGCAGAAGTGTGAGCCAGGTACCTCTGAAAACTGACCCCCAACCCTTACCCCACGTGTCTCCATGTCCTCCCATCCCTCTGATCTCCAAAGTTTCTGGTTCTTTATCCACAGGTATTTATTAGCTGCCTTCTGTGTGCCAGGTACTGTGCTAGGGAAGGGCGTGAGGCCCGCCCTCCCGGAGCTCTCCTGAGACGGTACCCAGACAGACAGGTGGACGGGACAGATAGATTAGATCGGAGCCAGGAGGATGACTGAGCGATGTGCGGGGCAGAGTCTGGGCTAGGGAGGCATCCCGGGGATGGCGAGTCTGACGCAGAGAGCCAGGTAGAGGCGTCTGAGAGGGTCCCCAGGAACTGTGGCCCCAGGGGGCAGGGGTTGAGCTTGTTCGAGCAAAGCGAGGGGCAGCTGGGGTGAGTGCAGGAGAAAGAGGTCACCAGGGTGTCATTTTTTTGATGACATATTCAAGAAGCTCAACTATCTCAATGTTTGATACTGATTACACGTTGAAATCATACTACTATGTTGCATGTTTTAGGTTAAAAATTACATAGTTAAAATTAATTTGGACCTCTTTTTATTTTTTTAAAAGTGGCAACTATGAATTTGAATTTCATGTGTGGCTTATAATACATTTCTGTTGGCAGTTCTGGTCTAAGGTATGTGGTAGGTGCAGAAATGGAGAGAAGACTAAGGCCAAGTCCAATGGATGTCCTTGTATGAATTCCATGGATGGCCGAAAGAGGTGTCCCTTAGCCAGCACTGCCAGCCTCTGGGAGTCCAACGGGGATTCACTGACCAGCCTTCTCTCCGTTCACAGGGTTCTATCTGTCAGAGCACAGTGGCACTTGTCTATCTTGCACATCCGGAACGGATTTCACCAATCATTCGAACAGCCTCTCTGCTTGCCAACTCTGTTCTGAATGCTTCCCAGGTAGAGAGCATGGGGACCGCGTGCTGCAGTGAGGGTGCTGAGCAATGCATGAACCTATCCAACGGGGAGTCGGGAGCCTGATTTCCAGCCCAGCTTGGTCTTCATCATACCCTTTTTTTTGATCCTCACCTGAGGACGTGCTTATTGATTTTAGAGAGAAGAGAAGGGAAAGGGAGAGAGTGGGAGAGAAACATTGATTGGTTGCTGCTTGTACACACCCCGACGGGGGTGCTGAACCCGCAACCTGGGTGTGTGCCCTGACCGGAAATTGAACCCATGACCTTTCGGTTTACAGGACAACACTCCAGGCAACTGAGCCACACTGGCCAGGGCTTCCTCACACCTTTTCTTATGAAGCGACTTAGATCAGCAAAATAAAATGTAAACAGACGTTATTTTTATAACGCATGCCATACAGTAGGTACATCTTTTAAACGGTCAGATGAAAGTAGTGGAACAGTAATCTGCCCCTTGATGGGGGGACTCTGTGGGTACACACCATAAAGCGTGTGGCAGAGTGGAAAAGTGCCGGTCGGGAGCTGGGACCGGGGTCTTGTCCTGGGTCAGGCCCCTCTTAGCCTGCGCTCGGCCTCCCTCGGCCTTCACAGCCTAAGGCCGCCACAGGGTTAGGTTTGCAGGAGTCGCCCAAGGGCTCCTCTCCATCCAGGGTCTCTCGGATTGTACCACGTCCTTCTTAATCATCCTGTAAACTAAGATATTTCCTCCCAGTCCTGCCGTAATAACGAGTCCTGGCCTTTTTTACACGCCCCCGGCCACTGGGGACAAGTGCCTCCCACGGGTTGCTGCAGACACTGAGTGAAGCTGGGCGGGAGGGGGCCTGGGTGGTGGAAAAGGGGGAGGGACACGCGAGGGAACCGAAGCCCCAGAACGGCACCTTTTGTCTTCAGATAAAGAAGTGACAGCTCCATGCACCAGGACCATGGACACCCAGTGTCGCTGCAAACCCGGCACGTTCCAGGACGACAATTCTCCTGAGTTCTGCCAGAAGTGCAGCCCTGGGTAAGACACTCCCTCGCCTCGTTGGCGCGGTTTCCCTTTGGCCCGGCCCACCTTCCCATTGGGCACAGTAGGCCACTAATTAGGGCCCATGGTCCTGTCAGTGGCCCATGCAAGTCTTAGTTCCTTTTGATATCAGAAGGAAAGAATTGAGTAGAATACGGCCATGCTTATAATCATCTTTACAACAGTTCAACTCTAAAATAGTCTTTTTAATGTTTTTTGTGCGGGCATGGCCCATGAACACAGAAGTGCGCACAGCCGAGTCAAAACAAGATCGAGCCTGTAGCTTCCCAGAAACCCAGAGCCAGCTCAGCCTGCCTTCCCCCAGGGCCCTGTTCTCTGCACAAAACAGTCTTTTCCCTGTTATTAGAGGCCAGTAGCAATTTGCTTTTCTCTGACTTCCAATGTGGCTGTGATTGGTAGGGACAGTCAACAGGCAGAGTACAAAAGATTCCTTGTATGAAAGGTTGACTAGAGGATGAGGCTCAGCTTGTGCCCAAAGGGCTTCTGACTGTTGACCCGCAGTGAGATGGCCCCTCACTCAGGCTCCCGCTGCAGCCTGGGGAGCTCAGTGCAGGCCTGATGGAGAAGGGCCAGCTCCTGAGGTTGCAGCTCCGAACACTCAGCAGGAGCCCTAAGGGCGGAAGGGCCAAGCTCAGCTCCTCCCCGAACCCAGCAAGGGGGTGAGGGGATGTCGTGCAGACCACAGAAGCCCCTTCTTTTTCCACTTTCCAGTCAGGGGACACTGGCTGGGGGGCTGCTTCCTCTTTCTCTTCCCCTTACCTTGCAGAACCCCTTGACATTCTCCCTGTGTCTGAACCCAGGTGCCCTGCTGGCAAGGTGGAGGCCAGGCCCTGTACCCCCTGGAACGACCGTGTGTGTGTGGACCAAGAATCAGGTACCCGGGCCAGTGGGAAGAGCCTGGTTCCTGGAGTGACCACCAGCCTGGAGCCTCCTGTCACTCCCTCTCCCTCCTCAGGCAGCTCACAGCTGGGAATCATAATTACAGCCGTCGCTGTCGGGGTTCTGGTGCTGCTGCTGGTGCTGCTGCCGCCGCTACTATGGCTGTGTTGTCACCGGAGCACTGCCCTTCAAGGTGAGGTTGGCGGGGGTGGTGGGCACATGCTGTGCTCTCTGCTGCCTCCCTCACTTCCTGCTTCGATTCTCCGGACAGCAAGGCCTTCCCCTCCATCTCCCACATCTGCTGGGTCTCTCTGGCCTGGCTCTGCTCATGTTCTGTGGGCCCCCCCGCCATCTCCCACCTCACCTGCACCTCTGCAGGGCGGGGATCGTATTCGCCCTCTTTTCTTGGGGATGACGGTCACCTCCTCTCCAGGCCAAGTCTGGGAGGCAGGCCCCCAGCCAAGGCAGAGAGGTGGTCAGTGCACCAGTTGGGTGACAGTAATCAGGAGGAAAGGGCCAGGACTCTTTTACAGCTTTGGTCAGAGCAGAATCCAGCAGAGATTTGATATATGTGTGCACGTGGTTGTGTTTTTCTTTCCCTCTTTTCTTCCCCTCTCTGAGGGTGCTGCAGAGTTGGATTGCCCTTCCCTGTCACCAGACCCAAGGCACCTTGTTCAGTGTCTGCGCTCCCAGCCCATACCTTGTCCCCTGCAGTGTCCCTGGAGGGAGATCCTGCAGAGAGGGCCCTCCCCACCACTAATGCAATGTCCCTTCTCTTCTAGGTTGTGGGATGGACTCCAATTGCATGAACAAAGTGAGTTGGTTTCTTTGGGACCTGGTGGCATCGGGCCCTCAGAAACTGCTTCCTGTCCAAAATGAGGCCCTGGGTGGGCATGGCCTCAACTCGTTCTGTGCTGCTGTCCCTGGCTCTCTAAAGTGGCTTGGGTGCCTGGGCCGATCCAGAGGACAGCTGGCCTCTTGGGAGCAGCCCACAGGCCAGGCAGCCCCGTCCTAACTGCTGCTTGTGACACCGCACCCGCAGCCCTGCACTCGGGCGTGGCGGTGTCAGGCAGGTGTGCTGCACCCCTTAGCATGGCACCAGTGTCCTGGGGCCAACAGCAAGGTCCTGCTGGTGCCAAGCCTCTGGGGCGTGGCAGGGGGTGGGGCAGAACCTCCTGTGTCCCTGAGACCTCTCAGGGAACCTGGGCCACACTCCTCTTTCCCTTCCCCAGTTCTGTCACCGGTACTCGTGTGCTCCAAGAGGGGCTGAGGATCAGGACAATGCCCACAACACCACCCTGAGCGGCAGAGACTCGCCTCCCACGCCTGCCTCTGAGGAGGACCTGGAGCACCAGGAGCACGCGAACCTGGCAGGTGTCACAGAACAGTCCCCAGGAGAAGCAGCGTGTCTGCTGGTGAGTGGCGGCGGCCTTTCTGCCCACCCAGGACTGTGTCAGAAACGGAGAAAGGTCAATGCTGGTCAGGTCTGCCGTCCCCGGGGGAAGGGGTGCACAGGGAGATGGGGACCTGAGGGGAAGTGACAGGGAGCTCGCCACCCCGACGTGCGTCCTGTTGGCTCTGCGGAAGGTCTGCATCTTCTCATCTGTCCATTCGTCGCTGCGCCCCTAGAGTCTGGAGCAGGCGGGCACAGAACGGGCGCTCCCGTGCGTGTCGGGTGACGGAGTGGAGGCTGCAGATAGTCGCTGTGTCGTCGTAACCTAATTCAGTAAGCCATTTCCCCCGTATCAGTAGGAAGGCCAGAGTCATCACAAAATTATTATTACATTGAGCCTATGTGGAAACAGGGTTTAATCTGTGACTATCTAAGCATATGTGGACGGTGGCTTTTAGAAGTAGAATTTCTGGGCACCGGTGTGGAAGTGTGTTTAGCCTTAGGCACACACCTGTGCCCAGTTTTGGCGCGGGATCAGTCCAGCCGTGTAATATGACACTGACCGATAAGCACTCCATTTTCTATTCCTCATAAACTTAGACAGTCGCTCCCTTTATCACACGGTGAAGTTTCCTAATTCGTTCGAGTGGTCTTATTTTTGGTGATTGTTACCACACAGCAGTGTTGTCTGAATGGGATTGATTCGGTGACACGGTTTCACCTGAGTCCCTGACTTGCTCAGCGTCGCCGTCTCTTTCCCCCAGTCCCGTTTCCCATCTGACTCTCATTTCCCGCTGCTCTCGGCTCCTCCTTTATCAAGTGTGAGCTGTTTACCAAGACCTGGACCTCTCTCGGCCTCAAGTGTCCTTTCCTATTTCTTTCTTGCATCTGTCGCATGTCCTTGTTAAATAACGAGAAAGTATAAAAGGAAACAAACTAACCAAAAGGCCAATCATCCCTCGATCCTGATGAACACTTCTCACATTTTTTAAGGGAGGTAGTACCTACCCACAGTGAGAAAAAGCAGATGGCACAGCAAGGTTCCCCGGGAAGGGGGGGGCCCCGCCCTCACTGTTCCAGTTCCGGTAACTAGGAGAGCCGGCTGGGACTCTGCTGGCATCTTTGTGTGTGTGCTGTCTGTGTGCCACGCTTTACCAAAGGAATCTTCCACACGTTTTGATATCTGAGAGTGCGCATACCTCTTCCTTACCTTGCCAACATTTATGATTTCTACCCAGGTAAAATTTAGAACTATTGTATAAGATATTCTCTACTCCCCAAAAAGTCACTGGAAGTTTTTTTTTATATATTACCTTACATTATTAACCCAAGAAGAACTAGTTGAAATGTTACAATCTTCAATATATTTTTTTAAATCAAAGAAGATGACCTTTCGGGCCATGGGTTTTATTACAACTCAATGAAAATTTGTGTCTTTATTCCGATAAATAATTCCTATTTTTGGTTAAAGCAATTTCTTTGTATTTGATGTTTTTGTTACCCTCACTGGTTGGATACTGCTGCAGTTCCATTTTCTAACTTATTCTTTCAACTATGTTTATTAGCATTCACCAAGACATGCATTTACTTTTAAATATTGTAATTTGCACCTTAGGGTGTTTAAATATGTAATCATATCTGAGATAATGATGATTGTTTCTGCCCCCTCCCACCAGCCTGCCTCCTTTTCTGTTTGAGTTTGGCTCTGTAGTCCAGAACTCACAGTGTCCAAAGGTGCTTAGGGAAGGCACGTGTTTCGATCCTGATTTGATTTCATTGGGAAGCCTTCACTATTTCACCCAAAGGAACAGTGTTGACTTTTGTTTTCATATGGGAAAATACTCCTATTATGGATGCAGAAATCATGTTTAATTTTACAGATTCATTTTTTAGCCTCCATGGGGACAAGCTAATACTTCTACTTCCTTATTTAGATTATCGATAGCATGCATTATTACTGAGGGAGGCCCCTTCTGACTCGTCAGAGAAACCCTTCCTTATTAGACTTTGTGGAATGCGCTCACGTACATTCTTCATTTGAGTCACATGAACGCCCGGGAGGGAGTAACTGTCTCGTGGTGGGGTGGATGGGAATGGTCTAGAAGGGGCAGGAGGGAGCTGGGTGAAGTGGTGGAAGCATCCCATGTCTTGTTTGGACGATGGTTACTCGGGTATATGCAGTGGTCACAGCTGGAGCAGACACTTTAGGAGGGAGCATCGCCCCAGGGAATGTGGGCCTCTGTAAGCACACAGGCACACAGCCTGTGAGGGGCACAAGGTGGAAGGCTCCTCTTCATGTTCATAGAGACCCAGGAAGAGAGGTGGCTGCCCCAGGCCACACAGCTGGCTGGTTGTCAGGCTCACTTCTGGAGTCCAGGAGTCCTGACCCAGACCAAGAGCATCCTCCACTCTGTTTTATAGAGACCAGCCGGAGCTGCGGGATCTCAGAGGAAAAGGGAGCTGCTGGTTCCAGCAAATGGCACAGACCCCATAGAAAGTGAGTGTTTTATTGGGGGCAGTGGAGCAGTGTCCCCATAGCTATTACAGCAGTGCAGAGCTGGGGATTCTGGGAATGGGGGGCCCATGGCAACTGTCACTGGACCATCAGGACCCTCAGTCCCCTCCCCCTGCTCCGATGCACAGCACACCATCCCATATCATCACGACGACGGCCTGCAACCTCTTGTCCTTCCCTCCACCACTCTCCCTCTCCCCTCGATGTTCAGGGCCGGGTTCACCACATGGAGGGCACCTAGGGGCTGTGCCATCCAGTAGGGCACCCACTGGCCCAGGGAGCCCGCTGAGCACCTGACCTGTGTGGGGCTAGGTCAAGTTTGGAGACCTGTAATTATAAGCTACAAATCACATTTCATGTATTAGTACCCAAAGGAATATAAAATATCCCTTTGATAATATTTTGTTTATTGATTGCATGTAAATATAACATTTTGTACGTATTGAGTTTGTACCAGATATTATTACAATTAATATCACCAGTTCCTTTTTCTTTCCTTTAGTTAAGCTACTAGAAAAATGTGTCAGTGTATTCCTGTGGGTCAGTGGTGTGCAGTGCCTTGCATACGTCTCATTTATACCTCAGCAGCCCCATGACATGGTGCGGGGAGCGGGGGGAGCGTTGCTCTGTCTTATGGGTTAAATTCTTGCCCGGGGTCTGTCTGTCCCCATCTCGCTCTGCCACAGTTTGGTGGGTGAGGCCCAGCGGGGTGTGAAGCCGGAGATCTTCTGGCCTCCAGGCCCTGGCTCTGAGCACAGGTGCAGATGTGGCAGCCCTGGGACCTTATTCTCTGAATAAGTGCGGGTTCCCTCCTCTGAGGGCCTGTTGCTCCTCAGTCTGTCCCACCCTCTGTCTCCCACCACATACTGTTCTGTTTCTGCATGACGCCCACCTCCCCCGCGCCCCCCACAGGTGGGCTTGCAGCGTCATGGGCTTTGGTGAGGCCCAGTCTGTTTAGCCTGAGTCTCTTTGTCAGTAAGGGACAAAGAGTAGCATGTCACCAGCAGGGGGCGCTCCGGCCTAGACCCACACTTTGCAGGGTGTCCCATCTCACCAGACTGTCTCTGTGGCTTTCCCCCACCTAGGCTTGAGGCCGCTCTTCGATTATTTCATAGAGACAGTGCCCTTTAATTCCTGGAAACCTCTCATGCGGCGGATGGACCTCACCAGCAACGAGATGCAGGTGGCGGAAGCCCAAGCATCGCACCCTCGGGAGCAGGTCTATGAAATGCTGGCGACGTGGCTCAACAAGATGGGGCGGGCTGTCTCTGTCAACACCCTGCTGGATGCCCTGGAGAGCCTGGGGCTCAGAAACACGAAGGAAAAGATTCAGGACTACCTGCTGGCATCCGGGAAGTACGTCTATGCAGAAGACGCTGCTGTTTCCTGAGGGAAGGAGCCTCTTCAGGAGACCAGGCAAGCCTTCTTAGCTTGCCTTTTCTCCTGCAAAGGGAGGCAAAGTGGACACTAGCTTGGAAGAAGCAGGCAGCCCTTGACCAGTACTTGAAGAAGTTGTATTGTCCGCAAGTCCACAAGTCTTGAAATGTTCTGGAACTTTTTCAATGTACTTATCGTAATTTTTATGAAATTGTTGTTTACTGAGGCTGATAGTTGTTACGTTCACATATGTACTGAAAGTTGTTTTTCCTTTTCATAAACTTGCACTTTTTACTTTGTTATTTACTATATTGTTAGATCCCTCCATGTTGCTATATATCCATTTATTTATGTCTGTAGTTTGCATTTTTATTATTTTTATAGGGTAGGCCAAAAGTAGGTTCACAGTTATGATACATGAAACACAGAGTTCATTCTGTATTACTATTTATTTATTTATAAGATCACTTTATTGTATTCAGCCCGTAGCAGCTCATGTCTACACACATGATTCCAGTCTATCTGACTCCAGTCTACCCAGACAATCAGTGTTTTGTTAATTTCTTTTTTTAATTTAATCTTTATTGTATTTTTTCCATTACCATTTAGTCCCCTTATACCCCTTCCCCCAGCAGTCACTACACTGTGGTCCATGTCCATGAGTCCTTTCTCCTTTTTGTTCAATCCTTCCATCCCCTAACTGCCCCTGACTAGCTACCATCCTGCTCTCCATCTATGAGTCTGTCCCCATTTTCCTTGTTAGTTCAGTTCAGTAGATTCCACATATGAGGAAGTCATATGGTATTTGTCTTTCTCTGACTGGCTTATTTCACTTAGCATAACGTTCTCCAAGTCCATTCATGCTGTCTCAAAATTCTCTTCTTTCTTATGGTCGGGTGGTATTCCATCGTGTATATATATCACAGCTGTTTCACCCACTCATCTACTGATGGACACTTGGGCTGCTTCCATATCTTGGCAATTGTAAGTACACTGCAATGAACGTAGGCGCACTTACGTTCTTTTGAATTAGTGTTTTGGGTTCCTTTGGACATATTCCCAGATGTGGGATCACTGAGTCAAAAGGCAGATTGAGTTTTAATTTTTTAAGGTATCTCCATACTGCTTTCCACAGTGGCTACACCAGTCTGCATTTCCACCAACAGTGCAAAAGGGTTGCCCTTTGTCCACATCCTTGCCAGCACTTGTTGTTTGTTGATTTATTGATGATAACCATTCTGACAGGTGTGAGGTGATATCTCATTGTAATTTTAATTTGCATTTCTCTGATGATTAGTGATGTTGAACATCTTTTCATATGTCTATTGGCCATCCGTGTGTCCTCTTTGGAGAAGTGTCTGTTCAGGTCCTGTGCCCATTCTTCAATTGGATTGTTTGATTTTTTTGGTGTTGAGTTTTGTAAGTTCTTTATAAATTTTGCATATCAACCCCTTGTCAGCTGTACTGGTTAATATGTTCTCCCATTCTGTGGGTAGTCTTTTTATTTTGTTGATGATTTCCTTTGCTGTGCAAAAACTTTTTAGTTTGATGTGGTGTCATTTTTTTGTTGTTTGTTTGTTTTGTTTCCCTTGCCTGAGGAGATATATTCAATAAAATACTGCTATATGCAATATCTGAGATTTTGCCACCTGTTTTCTTTTATGATTTTTATGGTCTCAGGTCTAACAGTTGAAGTCTTTGATCCATTTTGAATTCATTCTTGTGTTTGGTGCAAGAAGGTGGCCTAGTTTCATTTTTCTGCATCTATCTGCATGATTTTCCTCAAACCGTTTATTGAATAAACTGTCTTTAGCCCATGGTATGTGCTTGCTTCCTCTGTTGAATATTAAATGACTATAAAGGTGTGGGTTTATTTCTAGGCTGTCTATGCTGTTCCATTGATCGATGTGTCTTTTTATGCCAGTACCATGCTGCTTTGACTGCTATTGCCTTGTAGTATAGTTTGATATTAGGTAGTGAGATTCCTCCAACTTTGTTCTTTTTCAGGGTCGCTGTTGCTGTGCAGGGCCTTTTGTGGTTCCATATAAATCTTGAAATATTTGTTCTATGTCTGTAAAATACATCATTAGAATCTTGATAGGAATTGCATTGAATCTATAGATTGCTTTGGGTAGTATGGACATTTTAAGGATGCTAATTCTTCCTCCATGAACATGGTCTGTGCTTCTACTTATTTGTATCTTCTATCTCTTTCTTCAGTGTCTTACAGTTAATCCAGGTACAAGTCTTTTACATCTTTGGTTAGGTTTATTCCTAGGTATTTTATTCTTTTTGTAGCAATTGTGAATGGGATTGTTTTTCTCAATTTCCCTTTCTGTTAGTTTGTAAAAATGCAACTGATTTCTGGATATTTGTTTTGTATCCTGCTACTTTGCTGAATTCATTTATCAGTGCTAGTAGTTTCTTAGTAGAATCTTTGGGGTTCTCTATGTACAGTATCATGTCATCTACAAATCTTGACAGTTTTACTTCTTACTTGCCAATTTGGATGCCTCTTATTTCTTCTTATCTGGTTGCTATGGCTGGGACTTCCAGTACTGTGTTGAATAAGAGAAGTGAAAGTGGACATCCCTATCTTGTTCCTGATTTTAAGGGGAATGCTTGTGGTTTTTGCCCATTGCATATGATGCTGGCAGTGGATTTGTCATATTTGGCCTTTATTATGTTTAGGGATGTTCCCTCTAATCCTACTTTGCTGAGAATATTTATCATAAATGAATATTGGATTTTATCAAATGCTTTTTCTGTATCTATTGGTGTGATCATGTGGTTCTTATCCTTCATTTAGTTTATGTGGTGAATCACATTTACTGATTTGCAAATATTGTACCAACCTTGTATTCCTGGAATAAATCCCACTTGATAACGATGTATGATCTTTTTGATAAATCGCTGTATTCGATTTGCTAATATTTTGTTGAGGATTTTAGCGTCTTTTTGTTCATCTAAAAGGTCATCATAGGGTTATTGGCCTATAATTTTCTTCCTTCGTAGTGTTTTTATCTGGCTTTGGAACTAGGATCATGGTGGCCTTGGAGTCCAGGGTAAGTGGCTACAAAGGAACTTTTGTGTGTGGGCCCTTTAAGAGGCTCTGGAGTCGCCAGTTGCCTCTCCCTGGCAGACAGAAACCTTGTACTTCTCACAGCTGGGTGTTATCTGGGCTCCTTTCTGGCTCTGGTGCTGTAGTCTGGGGAGCCCGGCTTGGTGTTTAGACCCCACGCACTTCTCAGGGGAAACCCCCCAACTGCTGAAATGTCCGTTCCAGGAGGAGTATCCCTTCTAGCTCCTGCTCATGGGAGCCGAGCTAGCTCTCTTGCACCTCCTCCGCATTCCCTACCACTTTCATTGTGGTGAAGTGGTTTCTTCTGTCTGTCGTTGGTTTAAGGCTTCTCTCCAGCTAGTGTTGAGTTGGTTATTGAGGATAATTTCTCTACAATTTAGTTGTAATTCCAGAATGGTCCTGGGAGGAGGTTCGTGTAGCTTCCACGGAACTCCTCCGCCATCTTGGATCTCCTCCTAGTGTTTTCGTTTACTGCTCCTCCAGTCCCTGTCTGAACTCATGGCCTGCAGTCCATGTGTAACTCGTGTCCCTCCCGGCTGTGAATTGCTCCGGCCTGCAGAGCAATCAACGGGGGTCCTGAGTATACCTGAAACGGATGAAAGGGGTGGGGACAAGAGGCGCGAAAAAGAGCAATAAGACTGGACTCTGTTCAAACTGCCGAAACTTTATTTTAAACGGGGGGCTTATATAAATGGCGGGAAAGGGAAATTAACCCTGATAGGTAGCCCCGGTGCGTGTCCACTGCATGCTCTTAATAGTGATTGGTCAGTTAGGTGTGTGATCAGTGCGTGACCAGTACCTTGATTGGTAGCTGGTTCCCGTGCTCTATGAATGCCCCTAGGGACAAACTAGGAGGTGATGCTGGCTGCTCTGACCGCAACAGGTGAGTGCAGCCTCTTGAGCTGACTGCA
>PVKM010028913.1:0-18039 GCA_004027735.1 Carollia perspicillata
CCTGCCCCCGGGTCTAGACCTGACCCCATTCATTCTGCTGACAAAGCACATGGAGATGAGTGTTATTTCAGGTCTGGGTGTGTGAGCTGCGTAAACAGGCGGGATGGGGTCCTGAACATCTGTGTGTTGCTCAGGGCAGGCAGACCTACCTGTCCACTTGCGTTTGGAAGGGAAATGGTGGTGTGGGTTGGGGCAGAGGAGTTTCACCTGGTTCCTTGTTTTCCCCGAGCTCCCACAGCCCTGACAACTCCCAGGGAGGCTCATCTGTCTGGCGAGGCTGGAGGGCGAGGCCCGCGTGGGTAGAGAGCAGTGCTCGGAGCCAGGCCCAATCCCGCCCACCAATCGGTGTCCCTGTGCGCTCACGCCATTGAGCTGCCAAAAGGACCTGCCCACGCTGCGCGCCCCGTCTGCTCCCAGCTCGGGAGCTGGGGCCCTGCGAGCCTGGACAGGTTCGCTCAGGGCTCTAGACACAGGGCCCAGCTCTCCCCTCTGACAGTCACTGTCACCAGCCCAGCTGGTCCTCGTTCCTGATGCCTGTCCACGCTCTCTAGGTTGGGCAAAGGGACATTGCTGGCCACAATGTGGGACCTGGATGGGGCTGGAAAAGGACGACCCAGGCGGTGAACCCGGGCATCCCAGAGGCAGAGGCCGGTGTCTGGACTGCCTAGTAGTTGTTTCCAGTTCACAGGTGAGCCTGAGAGGGTCGGAAAGGTGAGGAGTGTCCTGCCCATCCAGGTCTCGTGACTGAAAGCTAATGTCCACCCAGGCTTAGGGCCCATTAATATCCCTTCCAGGTGTGAATGACCGAACCGCCTTTTAGCACTCAGTTCACAGGTTACCTCCTTCTTGAAGCCCTCACTGATTGCGCCTGTTGGCACAGACCTCCTCACACCTGAGTGACCACCGGAGGTCACTCGTTGACCTGAGGTACAGGTCAGGTGTGCCTGTCACTGTCCATCCTGCGTTCCTGGTACTGGTGTAGAAGCCATTTCCCGAATAGGCTGAGTAGCACCAAACACGGTGCGTGTCAGTCCCTCCCGGCACCCACCACAGCGCAGGAGACAGGGTTAAACATAAAGAACACGCAGACGACGGCCTTCGTGTCACCTCATGTCCCCTGCCCCCACGAGGAATTCATTTCACCTGGAAGAATAAAGAAAGAATATTCTTAGCAGAATTTATTAGAGGGGTCGGTGGCCTCAAAGGACCAACCCGAGTTCCAGCCCAGCTCTGCCCGTCACGAGCTGCCTGGGCTCCTAATCTCCCGATCCTCTCTCTCCCCGTTTGGCCTGAGGGAGCGTGCCCACTTCAGAGAATTCCTGGCAAACCACTGCCACTTCATGCCACGGTGGGTTTGGCCCCGTGGCTCATGGGCTTCAGGTCGTGAGCCCCAGCAGAGCAGGAAATGCGTCCTTCTGCTCCGTCCCACACCCCACAACCGAGCGGCGTTGCAGTGTAGAATTGGGCTGGAGAAGCCCTCGTCCCAAATCGGGAATCAGGGAGCCACTTGTTTGTATGTCCTGAAAGCACTCGAAGGCTGGGCTCGGCTCGGCTGGCGTGCGTCCCATCCAGCGCCCCAGGCAGGCTGTGTGGCCTGTTGCCGCTGCCCGGCCTTGCCCTCCCCCAGGCCCTGGGTCCCAGGGACAGCCCTGGGAGAGGGGTGGGCTGAGGCTGTATGACTACCCCCTCCCCCAGGGCCTCCCAGACTGTGGGAACAGGACCGAGGGCCTGGCGGAAGGTGGGCTGGGTTGATGGTTGTCTCTGGCTGGCACCTGAGACTGAGGGCCCTGCCAGCTCTCAGGTCAGGCTTGCCCGCACAGGCTGGTGCATCCCCAGCTTTGCTGGGCCCATGCTCCCGGGACCTCCCACCAGGCGCTGTGTCTGCTTCTTGCTTCACTGGGCTTCCAAGGGGCCACCCTGTGGGCCTCTTTTGCACGGCCACCCCGCCAGCCCCCGTGTGCATGGCATGGTGGGGACGGGCTGATCCGGGCCTCCCTGGTACTGGAGGGTGGGGGCTCGCAGATGGGACCAGAGCCCAAGAGGGTGGGTTCATCGTTCTGGCCACCACCCCAGCACAGACATGTGACTCAGGTGGAGCAGATAGCATCGCCGATGGCAAGCGGGTGGGTCTTTGTCACCACAGGACCTGCTGTCCCTACCGTCACACCAAGGTGTGTGTGCTCCTTGGCCTCCGGTCTGTTTGCCGCCTCTCCATCCGGAGTGGTGCTGGGCAGGGAGCCGTGACTGTTTGCAGGATGATTCTGCAACGGTGTTTTGGGTTTGATGTTAAGATCAGCACACATCTGTGGTCCCACCTTGCCCCAACCAAGGACTGAGTCTAATTAATTACATCATGTTTCAAATATTACTTGAACTTACAAAGAGCCAGCCGACTAAGGCCCCTTTGTGTGGGTTTACGAGAGTAGGGATCCTCGACCTGGGTTCCACTGGCCCTTGGGGCTGCGTCATTCTCTATTGCGGGGGGTTGTCCTCTGCCGTATTATAAGGTGTAGCAACGTCCCTGGTCCCTACCCAGTAGGTGCCAGTGGTGTCGCCTTCCCAGTTGTGACAACTAAAGTGGTCCCCAGACATTCCCTCTGTCCCCCGGTGAGGAGCCCTGCCCTGGAAGCGTTTCCCGGGCTGCTCAGGAGGGCCGCCCTCACTCTGTGGCCTATATTGCTTGGTGCACCCTGCCAGGTCTCCGCCCGGCCTGTGGGGCTGGGCAGGCTCCTCAGTGGGGTCAGGGGACCTGTTCCCACCGTGGGGACAGATATCCCTCACATGGAGACAGAAGTAAGAGCCCGGCTGCCCGCCCCCAGAACACCCACCCCACCAGCCGTAGCTTCTGCGCGCTCCCTGCTCTGAGTTTTCCTTCTTGCTGTCTGCCTTGTGTGGGTTCTCATCAGGAGTCCAGCAGTAATTTTTGTGTTGAGAGTCAGCGTACCCTGTTCATCAAGGTTCCGGGCCACGCACTTACCCTTACTGAGTGTAAGTCCCCATCGGCATTTCAGACGTGGGAGACCCTGAGAACACTGTGACGGCTCTCGGAGCCTCAGTGTTCTCACACGCAAAACAGGAGCTAAGAAGAGTAGATTCCAACTTCATCCCTCTTGTCTGTGAAAGACAGGACGTCTGGAGGTTGGTTGATTCAAGCCACCATTGTTTCGTAGCTGCTACAGCAGTAGATTAGGAGCCCCTGGGAGAAGGGCTCTATCTTGGCCCAGCGATTGGCCCGTGATGGGTGTCCAGTGATACACAGAAAGTTGAGCTGGGTGATGAATCTTTCTGAGGTGTGAGCATATGCTTCTATTTCCTGGTTGTACCCTGGTTTACAAATCGTCTGTAAACCAGGGTAAAAAGATTGAGTTCCTGGAGTCACTTTGAAAACTAACGAAAGGAGGAGAAACCTGAGCCAGCCCCCATGATTCCTTGCCCGGGGGTACACTCCCTCTCCCGTGCACCGAGTGCACGAGACCGGAAAATATGACAGATGTCGGTCCTTCGGCTATATCACATTATATGGCAAAAGGAACGTTGCTTGTGTGAAGGAGGCCTCTCGTCACTTGTATTTGAGTTAATCAAGAGGGCGATTACCTTAGGTGGGCCTGGCCTGATCAGGTGAGCCTTTATACTCCAAGAAACAGCCACAGGCCCTCTTCTGTAGGCCTGGAGGAAAGCAGACAGTCCCGGTGTGGACTGCCCATGGCAAGGATCTGCGAGTGGACCCTGTGAGCTAAGCGTGGACCCTGTGAGCTAAGCATGGTCCCGGGCGGATGGGAAGCAAGAGAGCAAGAACCCCGGTCACACAGATAAGAGGAGTGAGTTCAACCAACAAGCACGGGGGCTTGGAAGGGAACCCCAAGCCTCGGATGAGACCTCAGCCCAGCTGACACCTTGATCCCAGCCCGTAAGCAGGGAGCCTAGTGACACCGTGCTCAGATTCCTCACCGGCAGGAACTCCGACAGGGTCAAGGAGGGCTCCAAATCACTACGTCTGTGACTATTGGTTGTGCAGCGACAGAAAATCAATACGCGCATAAAGGGCTCTCACGTGGTCTGTTACAGAATAAGCACTCAGTGAATTATTCTTACAGGCCTCCTCTTCCTCCTCCTCCTCCTTTTTTTGTAAAAAGCACAAAGCTGTGTCCTCAAATCCAGAGGGACATGAAATACAGCTGTACTTCCCCTCCTCCGCGAGTCTGCTGGGGCCACCATAGTGAAGTGTCACAGACGGCATGGCTTTGACAACATACATTTATTGTTTCACAGCTGAGAGAGGCTGGAAGCCCGAGTAAGGTGTTGGCAGGATTGGTTCCTTCTAAGGCCTCTCTCCTTGCCCTGTAGACGGCCACCTCCTCTCTGTGTCCTCCCAGGGTCTTCCCTTTTACCTACCTGTCTGTGTCCACATTTCCTCTTCTCATGGGGCACATGCACGACCTCATTTAATCTTAACAATCTCTGTAAAGACCTTGTCTCCACATACAGTCACATTCTGTGGTGCTGGGGGTTAAGACTTCAGTATACGAAATTCAAGGGTGGGGGCATAGGGCGTTATACCTCCAAGGTTTGAGTTAACTTCTGTTTCAGGTAATTTGGTCTTGCTCCTTGCGAGTCCTCTATGTCCCTTTTCCCAGTCTTGGGTTTCGTAAGCCCTTTGGCTCCTACACGGCTATATGGGTTCCACCGGTGCCCCACTCGGTTTCGTGGGAAGCTCTCTGTGCTCAGGCTGTGTGCGGGGTGAGTGAGGCTGGCCAAGGGCCCCGAGGGGAAACCTGGGCAGCGAGTGATATAGGAAGCCACTTATCCTCTGGAGTCTGAGCGTCTCCCTGGGGCTCCATGTGGAAGAGAGGCCCACGCTGTCTCTGCCCTCGGCTTCCACAGACCTCCCTGTGGGCGAGCGGCATGGTCCCTCTGTCTGGATTCACCGGTGTCCACGGCTTCATCTCCTCCTCGAGTGTTCCTTCTCTCCCGGGCCAGGGTTAGGAGGCCAAGAGGAGGGAAGCCACAACTTTTCAACCCTTCCTGCCTTTGTCTGTGCCACGTTGTCTCCCCGAGGGCTTGGGCGTTGGAAGACAAAAGCCAGGGAAACACAAGCAGCATATTTTATGTCTGCCTTGTGCTTCTTCCTCTGAAGCAGCAAATACAAGGAAAGGCTGGCTGTTCAAAGGGGATGCGGGTGGAGGGGGGAATTTCCAGGGGCAGGGAGTGAAACTTTTTCGTTCACATTTCAGAGGTATCACCTGCCACATTTTGCTTGAAGCTCCATCTAGGGTGTCCATCACAGCTGTCATTTAAAATATTCAGTCCCAGTGTCTCCAGGAGAGTTCCTTTTGTCGCCAGACGCGAGACTCAGAGTTTTGATGGGGCAACAGAGTCAGAGGGTCGGGCTCACGTGAGAAATTTAAGACTCATGACAAAACCAAAGGCCTGGCTGATGCCTTCCCTGAACATTGAATGCCTTGCAGAGAGAAATAAGAGAAGTAATTGCAGAATTAGGACAAGGGCACATTTAGAGAGAACAGGTGATAAGAATGTGCACAAAATGGTTTCAAAACATTTGCCTACCATTTTGGGAACCAGTGGGATGAACCCCATGGAGAATCTGTACTGGACCCTGGATGAGTCCCTTCTGTCTTCTCCAATGGTCTAATAGAACTTCTCTCCTCTTCATGAGCTCTTTAACTCGAGCCACAATGATTGGCTAAGCGGTGGGCACCTGACTGAAGTTGGACCAATCATAGATCTACACACGCTTGGCCATCACTTGTGTGGCATGTGGCCATGTGGCCCAGACTGGACCAATCTGAGCCTCGATTTGAGATTTCTTCACATGAGGCTGAATGTGGGTGAGTGTGGGATGAGCAGGTGGGAGGTGGGGCGAGAATGGGAGGTATCTTCACCTCTGAACAGAGAGGGTCTGAGCCCAGCAGTTGCTGGCTATGGTGGTTTTAGCCTCATGGAGATGGAAAAGAGTGACGGCGTGAAGCCAGTTTGTGGAGTGAATCAGAGGTAAAGGGACAGAATGCTGGTGGCATTCTTATGCCTGATTCTGCTTGTGCCCTGGGATGCCCTCCTGTTAGGTTATGTGAGCACAGACCCCCTACTGTGCCTGAAACAGTCTTGGCTGTGTTTTCATTCCTTAAAAAAATCTAACTTGACTAAGAAAGAATTATACTGCGTTAGTGTGAGGCAGGGAAAGAGAATGAACCCTAAGTGCCCACCTCAGATAGACTTAGGTTCTACCTGGTGCTCTGAGGCCCCATTTGTCATCTGTGAGGTCTTGGGCAAGATACTCGACCTCCTGGGTCTTAGTTTGCAGAACAGAAAATTCAGGATATAAAATCCCTTCTGAATTTGAAGGCTGTAGATTGGCACTATTTTTTTCTTTCTCATAATCAGTGTCCAGAAACCTTGCCTGAAAGCCAATTTATGGAGCCCATACTGAATATTTATATGTGCACATTTTTGAAATTCTTAATTCCATGAACACACACTGCAGAGATCTTATTAGAGGGCTTTCTTCCCTTAACGAATGCCTGAGTCACAGAGAAGAGTGTGTGATGCACGACAGACAATCAGGGTTCTTGCAAGGATTGTATCACCCCAGAGGAGAAGAGTTTGTGTCTTCTGCGTCGTGGAGCAGCCCTCTTCCCTGACACATGGCCGAGGTCTGTGTTTAACAGGAAAGAAAAGTACCGAGCAGGAGCAAGGAAAGAAAGGGACCACAAGGAAGAGTTCGATGACACGGAGTAATGATGCTACTGAAGTCAGCACCATCCTGGACCAATAACGTACCCAGTGTATCTTTCTTCCCCCTCAAGCTACTGTATATAGAGTGTTCGTAACTAGGAGTTGGAGAGGTCCTATTATTAGGTGACCAGATGTTCTTATTTGCTCAGGAGTCTTATTGCTATGGTTGTTGTCATGGTGTAGTTATTAATGTCGTTCGACTTGACTCTCCAAAGTATCCTTGTGGAATGGCAAATTCCACGTTACACAGCTCGGTGCACATATGCCAATACAAGAGTTTCTAGTGGCTGAGCAAACCCTATATTCTGAGAAAGGTTAAGGTAAAAAGACTAGAGGCACCAAAGGACTCGTTATAGAGAGGTGAACGACTGTTTTCCCAGTCCTCAGAAGGCAGGTGAGGGTGGGGTGACAGATGAAGGCAGAGAAAGATACAGGGAGACCAGGAGAGAGGGGTGGCCCCGAAGATGATTGGTCCATAGCACGGCCCTCGGGCCCTGGCCTTTGGGGCATTCCCTGGAAGGGAATGCTCCCTGTTCTGCAGTCTCCCTGATGTCTGTTCTATGGCCAATCCCTTCCCGGGAGTCTAAGTCCTGGAGAACCCTGAAGATGCCGTCCTTTAGGAATAACCAGCATGCTCATCACACCTAGTCTTCGCCTTCTAGATGGGCGGCAAGCACCCGCTGTGTTTCTGAGGAGAGGAGCAAAGGGCCATCCGTAGCATCTTCTGTGCATTGCCTGTCTCCCAGGAAAAGCCGTGGGTGGGCCATTTGCAAGAACACTGTTTTCGTTGTGGGCTTGGCTAGGTGCCTTCCAATTCTTCTGCCTTCCCTCCCGGCATGGGTCAAGGTGACATTTTTGTTTCCTCCAGTGGTGAAGCTGACCTCGAACAACAGTGAGAAGTCCCAGAATCCAACTGGAAGTGAAAGGGTCCAGAAGACATTATCTCCCGGGCATGATGGCACATGGATGACGCCTGGAGAGTTCTTTGCAAAGTTCTGAAGCAAGTGAAGATGTTCCGGGGACATGTGCAGCCCGCAGTGCTCTGCAGAAACCGGAGCCCAGTACTGCGAGAGAATGCCAATTGGAAGAATTTGGAATAAAGAACTACTCAGAAATAGAAACTGTTTTGGCAGAGCGGAAATGTTATATCAGTACAGAACGACTTCAAATTAATGGGCAGAATTCAATTTTGTTCATATGCATGCTCCAGTTTGGGAAAAGAGTCAAGTGCAAGGGCGCCATGAGGCTTTGGAAGACACTAAAGCTCCTGACAAATCTTTCTCCACAAGTTAGAATGTAGAGATGAGCCTAATTGAAGCACTATTCTACAAGTATGCTTGTGTTCAGACCATGGCAGTGGCCAGTAGGGACAATTTCGACGGCATCTAGGTCTACGGCGCATCGCCTGAGGCGGTATGTAGAGCAAATTATTTTCTGGCATGCATCAAATGCCGCGAGTGCAGGATAGCTCTGAGAGGCCCGTGTCCGGGTCCTGCGTCTGCATCTGCCTTTTCCTCCGTCCACGACTGTATCTTCTGAGAACGTCTGTGCACCCACACACAGAGCCACAGCCCAGGTCGCCGAGCACTCACTGAGGACCTGCTCTGGGCAGAACCTCGTGCTAGGCTCTGGTGCACCAGTGAGCGAGACGACCTGGTTCTTTCCTCCGTGTGCTTTCAGTCTCTTTTAAGCTAAGCAGAACAATAAAACTACTGTCACATTTGGAGATCCTATGGGCATTTGCCAGGCATTTTTATATCAAACGATCTTATAAGGAAGAAAAAAGCTGATCTTCCCATTCTTCGGATGGGAGACTGAACTCAGAAGGGCCAATGGCAAGTTCAAGGACACCCAGCTGTGCCGAATCCACATTTCCACCTCCTTCCTCTTAGATTATTTTTAACCATCACACCTTTCTGCTTGACATTTTAAATTCCACAAGGCGGACAACCTTAAGAGTGGATATGGTGATGACATTTTTTTTTTAAACAAGTGAACCCTTCAGCGTCTTGTCCCAGGAAAACACATATGAACAAAAGGCAGCGTGAGTCTCCTTGCCTTGGGATTTCATACTATGACCCCGGGGAATATTTTAATTTGAATTCTTCCTCTTGTAAGCTTTCTGAGACCACTTTAGAGGTCCGATATCTTGGTTTAGTCTTTCCTTGCTTTCCTGCATTTACTCATTCATTCAACACATATTTACTGGTCACTCCTCTGTGACAAGGGCTATATTAGGGGCTGGTGATTCAGAAACAAATCAAACACCCATGCTATCCCCAAAGGGCTCACAGTCCTGTGGGGGAAAGGCACAATCTTGAGAGACAGTGTGATAAGCCCCTCCCAGGACTGTGTAAATTGCTAAGAGAGAAGTGTCCTGACCTCTCAGAAGAGGTGAAAGCTTCACAGAAGCAGTGTTTAGCATGGCTTCTCGGAGTGGGTGTTAGAAAGGCCCACCTGGACCAGGTGGGCTGACACAGCAGCTGGCGAAGCAGCTGCAGAGTGACTTCATGGGACTGTCAGACTCTGGGAGTTGACAAACAAGCCAGGATAGCTCCAGGGAGGAGGACTGCATGGCTCTGGCCTCTAGTAGCACAAGCCTGGGGTGGCTGTTGGGGTGTGCAGAGATGACCCTTCCTCCGAGGTCTGGAGGGCAGTGAAGCTATTCAGTGAGGGGCACAGCTCCACCAGGGAGCAGGCCACATCTGCCTGGAGTTCTCCACTGTCCCCACCATGCCATCTCCCCGGCCTTCCGTGTAGCACCTGAATGCCATGAAGTCAAGTGCCCATTCCAGGATCGGGCCCTACCTCCTTCAACCCCCTCTTCCCAGAAGACTCTCTCTATCCACCTCCTTGCTCCTCGCATGGTTCCCTCTGCCCCTTACTCTGAGAATCGGAAGTTGTGCACGGGGTCTAGTGTCTGCATCACGCACACACAGCCGCCTCCACAGCGCAGGCAGGTGGGTGTTTGAGCTCAGTGCCAGCACCGGACACACGTTGCTCTCCATCCTGCTCTTGGCCCAGGGTCATCATGTTTCAGAGCATCCTTGTCAGTAAAACTGGAGCTGCCCCATTTTAACAGCTGTAGAGCGTCCCGTTGGGTGGCCCCAGGAAACTCGTTCAACCAGACTTCTCCTCTTGGGTATTAGCTTATTTCCAAACTCAAGGAGACAGTGATCTTGACCAATGTTTCAGGTACTTCTGTTGTCTCCACACATTGAAGAACTTCTTGCACACTGTCTAGTGCCAACACCTTCGCTTGCCTTTCTGAGTTTCCTGTAATCCCTTTACCTCCATGATCTCCGCCCCCAAACCTTACCTTCCACAGTTATCAAGCCTCACTGTCTCCAGCCTTTTGGCATCTCTGGGCCACGTTGGAAGAAGAAGAGTTGTCTTGGGCCACACAGTAAATACTCTGTGAGATGTAATCACAAAACAATCTCATAATGTTTTAAGTGAATTTTGATTTTGTGTGGGGCCGCATTCACAGCCATCTTGGGCTGCAGGCGGCCCGTGGGCTGCAGGTGGGACACCCCTGTGAGTCGATGTTGCTCTTTGCTCACACTTCCTTTGTCTGTAGAATAGGGGCAAAGCCATCCCCACTGATAATGGTGGGTTGAGGGGACTACCTGGGTCAAGGTCAGCAGAAGTCCCGAAACAGGGCCTTCATATAGCAACAACTGAGCAGGCATTGGCCATTCCTCCACAGAAAGTTCCATGTCAGAAAGCTGAAAAGCTGGACACCCTTATTTGTTATGATTATTTGGAATACGATTCTCTTGGAACACAATCAGCTGACCTGCATTAACTGGTGGGTGGGGGCGGTGGGCGACTTTATTGATCTCTCGGTTTTTGATAGGAGAGCCGTGTATGAGCGGGGACCTCAGGACTTGGAAGCAAAGTTTGTGTATTGACACAACTGTTGAAATCACTCCTCCAAGATCCTGGTGGGATGGCATTCAGGAGGCAAAGCTGCCCCTGCACATTCCTCCTTCCCTAGCCCAGATGACGGAAGCCACAGCTTTCTTCCTCCCGAAGGGGTGGAATCGCGGGGGTGCCAAGTCTGCAGTACGGGAGCCTCTCCGAGCCTCAGATGCCCGAGTTTCCGGAGAGGGAGCTTGAAATGCTGGCATCTTATTCTGAGCCTTTGCGATGTGCTCAGAGATGATATTAAATGTTTTATAGCATTTTGGCCACGGTACAGCCACACTTACCTCTCATTCTGAAGGCGCTCAGAATTTCATTAGGCCTTGCCTCACTTCCTGGTGCCCCCCCTCCCCAACTCTCTTCTTTACCGATCAGGAAAGAAGCTATATGTCTTCATTTCCAAAACACGGCAGGTGTGTGTTCTCCATCACTTTCTCTCACTAAAGAGTGCACTGGCTAGATACATTTTCTTTAGTTGATCAGACATGGTACACTTTATATTAAAAAAGTTTCTCTTAAAGCCCATGGCCAAGCCCTGACCAGCCTACGGACTATAAGATACACACACCAAGCCCAGACACCCAGATGGTAGAAAATCCCTATGTGGCATGGCCTTTATTGGCCGTCAAGGGCAGCTAACCGACAACACAGAGCCAAGTCCGGGGACAAACATGGCTTGTCTGCTTCCACCAGACAACTGGACTTCCTGGAGGACTTTCTTCCTCATCCTGGAGGACTTCATTGGTCTAGCCTGCCCCCAACCTCCAGTTCTGGGGGGAGGGCTTACCGCCTTGAGAATTTCTGTCTTCTGGAGAGACCCAGATTGTCAATCAGCTTCCAGGGAAGAGAAAGTGTGTCTCCTTCTGAGGGCCAGACCTGCATCCCATCGCCACTAAGGTGGGGTGTGGGTGCCTAGCCTGGAGCCCCTCACTGACCAATGGCTCTTCTGTGCAAGGATGGCCAGCCCCACTGCTGGTGGGTGGGAGGCTAAGATGAGGAGGACCTAGTCCCCATCAGGGGCTCACAGGCATGTGGGGAAATAGACTGGGACACAGACCAAGGTCACAACGGTCTGCCTTGTGGGGATAGTTTAAAGGACAGATAGGAGAAAGTGTCCCAGAAGTCTGGTGCTAAAGTTGAGGTGTGATGGATAGCTGGGTGTTCCCTAGGCCGGCAAGAGGGGCAAAGTAGAAGGCCCAGTGTGTTCTAAGGCATGGAGGATGGGACCAACAGTGGGTTTAGAGAAAACCTGTTCAGTGGAGCTGGACCACCAGAGGCTGCTGGGGGTGACGGTGGGGGCATCTCTTCTTTCATTGGTGGGTTTCTCTTTAGTGAACACCACAAAGGAGCATGACTGCCCCACTAGCCAGGCCAGAGTTTTCCCCAGCGTCTCATGTTGTGTGGGATCCGAGAGCTACTCACTGTATCTCCTTTCATCAGACTTTGCTGGTTCGGCTCTTGTCCGGCCCCATCGGATCCCATGTTAAGAACAAGCAACCTCCGACTTGCTTCCTGCTCCTCCAGCAGGATTTCTCGACCTTTGCTCCTTCGCTCTATCCGCTCAACCACACTGGAATAACGTCCCTAGAATAAGACCTTCCGTGGACCCTACGTGTCAAAGCAGTGCACCCGAAGTGTGGTTTTCTATTGGAATTGCCTGATTTTAGCAAAATGCAGTTTCCTCAGCCCCAATGCAGACCTGCATGACCAGAGTTTGGAGGTGGGGCTGAGTGACTGCCTTAAACATACACACACACAACTATAACACACTCACACATGGTGTGTTGATTGATTGAGCTGAGTGACTGAAATTTGAAAAGCACAAAAATGGCAGGAACAGCAAAAGGTAATTCTCTTTTATCCCTGTGTCCTAGTCATTCATTTTCTTTACTCCAAGAAAATATCATCATCTCCATCACATATTTAACTGTACGGTTGTGAGCATTTTTAACACAATGGTAGCGCAGAAAACACTCCCTCATCTTGCCTTTGTTACGCAGCCCTCTATTCGGAGACTATTTTCATCAGTTTATAAAATTTGCCGTATTTTCACAGTTGCAGTGTATGCCATTGTGTGGGCATAAAATATATTTAACCATATTTCGGTGGGTTTCGGTTTCTTTCTAATCCTGTGAAGACAACGTTTATAACAAGCTTGTTAGGTAATTCTGAGGCCCACCCCATGCTGCCTAAAGGCTCGGTCCTTCACTTGGGTCACCTGTGGTCTCTGTGGACTCATTTCTCACCGTATTTCCTTACTCACCTCTGGGACAATTCAGTCGCTCTCACTGGGTCGTCTGCATGACTTGGTTTCAGCTCTCTTGCTTTTGCTCATCATCCTTCCTGCATCTTAGGTCCCTTTCATCCTCATCCTGAACCCCAGTTCTTGGCTTTCCAGTTGTATGTGCGGACTGTCATCTTTCATTTTCTGCCCTAATCTTTTTCAATAGCCTCCGAATGCAGATTACTACTTAAAAATAACATCTCAGAAAAATAAGTCCTACCGAACGCAGCATTAAAAGTTCTAATCCAAGATGCCACTGGACGTTAGAAGAATTGGTGCCAGGTAGCTTCACTGTCAGGAAAAATCATTTTGGCATGAATCATCAGTACAGATTTTGACGAACAGACTCAGTATGTGTCCTCACTGTGACTTTTTCCCGCATTCCATTTCTTTTCCTGACGAAGATGCCTCCGGCGTGAGTCCTCCATTCCTGATAGCTGGTTTTGGTGCTGACCTTCAGTAACACGTGGGGTGGAAACCAGGGAAAAGCACGTGTGTTTGTGCATGTTCTCCCGCCCTTACATGTCTGGCCCTCCCTCCCCCCCGGCTCTGAATTTGTTATACAAAGACTTCAAATAGTCATCGATTCCTGCCTTGCTGCTCACCTCCCCATTTTAGGTTTTCCTCTGCAAGTTGCCCTCTCCCAACTCTATAGTCCTCTTGCTTAGACCAGGCGGTTTGGGGACGTCGACTTTTTGGTTTGCTCATCATCAGGACTCCAGGGTAACAGCCAATCGGAGTGCTTTACCCCGCTCTGTCCACATGATTTGTTTGGAGATAAACACATGATCCCACTCTTACTCAGGGAGAACATAATCTGATTGGCACATTTAAAGTCATGAGTATATCTCTGGGCCAATCAACCGTTGTCAGGATGGTAAAATCAAGGATGCCTAAGGTCCTTCTCTGTGGATGCTGGGGAGCGGGGAGCTGTCCGTGAAAGGGGGTTTGTTCTCAGCTGGGCTGACTTTCCTGAAAAAGTTGCATTTATGAGCTCAGCTCAACACTTTTAATTTTGGGAGGACAAATCTTTTGCATAGTCATGAGTCTTCTTGACAGTTTGTTAAAGTTGAAAGAGTATTTAGAAATTTTTAGTCCAATCACTGCCCTTAGCAAATGAAGGAAATGAGGCCTAGAGCAATGCCTGCCAGTGAGTTAGGGGATGCAACATGGCGCTGGCAGCCAGGTGTCCCGACGCCCGCCCAGGGCTCCTTCCGTTGCCCCAGGCTTCCTCTCTCTGTACCTTGGGTTTGCGGTCTCCTAAAAGGGAGGCAAAGGAGGAAGCATTAACTTGAAGCATAAGAAGAACACCTCAGCCTTCAAATCCATTACGGAGTGAAGTGGGTTGTTGGATCTGGCTGAATGATAATGTGTTCTTCTTGGACCTGACCTTGGCTGATCGGCTGGTGCTCCATCATCCAGAGCCCTGTTCCCAGACGCTTTCATTACAGACTCTGCCCACTATGACATATTGGCACCATGCCAGTCCTTGTGTACATGCCAAAATGCTTTTATAAAACCATTAAAGGGAACCTTTCCTAAGGAGAGTGGTGCAGAAAATGAATTCCTAAGGGTTAACTGGCCTAGAGTATAGGGTTGACTCCAGGAAGGAACCCTACAGAAAAACCTGCAAATGGACAGCCGTCAAAGGGAGGCCAACTCTATCCCTCCTGGACAGCCTGTCCTCCACACCCAGCCACCACCCTCACCACCAACACAGACAGCCCAACAACCACTGTAACAATTCTGCATCTACAGCCACGCCAAATGGGGAAAAGATGGCCAGGCAGGAGTAGTGTGCACCTCCCCCAACCTGGGCCGAGTGCCTGGCCAGAGTCTTGCCATTTCAAACATTGTCTATGGTGCTCAAAGTGCATGGTGGACACGGACCATGACCTTGTCCTCTTTGGATTCATTCGTAGTAAAGACACTGTCTTGACCAGCGTTAGAGACCTGCAGGAATAGAGAGGACACAACCATCCCTTTGGTGAGAAAATTAAGTTAATGCCCAGGATGAGAAATACAATATAATTGGTTGCAACAGAAAACAAATTTCCAGCAATGCATCTCAGCTGTGTTCGTCCTGACTCTGGAATATGTGAAGGTAAATAATGCTTCTTCTTTGTTAAGAATCATGGTTATTATTTCATTTAATCTATAATATTTATTGTATTATTGCTTTTCTGTGCATCTTCATAGTAAGTGCCCTTCTGCAAAGGTGACCCGTGGATGTCTCCATCCTTGAATTACTCAGACTAACACACTTCTAGAAACTTCACCTTGCATGGCCACTCCCTCTCGGTGGTGTACTGGTTAGTGTTTGACAATGGGCTTTCAAACACAAGTTCTCTGGTTTGTAGTGTTTGCCGATTGCCCTGGTGTAAATACTCCCCTTGTGGCCGATTTCAAGCCACCAATGTGATGTCGATGAATGAGGGTTTGGGAAGAGAGGGGCAGTGGCCCATATAAATAACCTTGAGGCCATAGATAATAGTAAAACATAGAATAGTTGGAAATTGTCAAGTTTACAGTATTTATTACCTTTGGTTTTAATACAATAAATTTAAATGTAAATTGATATCATTCAATTTCGAATAATATATGTGTTTAGCACCTGGATTGTAAGACT
The DNA here is from genome assembly GCA_004027735.1 of Carollia perspicillata. Taxonomy (NCBI): domain Eukaryota; kingdom Metazoa; phylum Chordata; class Mammalia; order Chiroptera; family Phyllostomidae; genus Carollia; species Carollia perspicillata. The sequence goes on from PVKM010028913.1 coordinate 15,591, forward strand.
TCTAAGAATTTAATATTCGATACTCATGAGCCAGTAGGAGGTAGGAGCCAGAGCATAGCTCACCTCAGTGTCCTTGTCTGTAAAATGAGGCTTGTGTTGGTGGCTGTCACATGGAGTCAAGCTGAGGAGATGAGTTTAGGAGGGGCACCTGGCTGTAGGAAGCACTTAGTCAATACCCTGCTTTGCAAATGCGGTCACACAACCATCACTGGCCATGCCAGCCCTTGGGGTTTTGACCTCTGATCTGAGGCCAGGGCTCTTTCAACGGCAGCCCCTCCGGGGTGCTCCTTAGGTCTCCCACTGAGAGGTCTTGGCAGAGGTCATGTGGCCTGGATGAAAGGACACGCATTCCATGCAGGCACTGCTGCAACTGAAGCCTGGTCTCGAGCATGGCCCTTTAGCTTATGGAATCTTGGTTTGCTCATCTGTAAACTGGGCTTCGGGAGACACCGAGGAGGAAGAGATGGGTCATGTCTGCAGAGCATTGTGCACATAGTCTGTGCTCAGTACCTGTTAAAGGTACTCACTCCCTCTGCCATCCCAGCTACCTGTGAACCACTCAACGACTAGGATCCCAGCTTTTGAAGGCGAGCTAGAATACATCCATGCACATACCAGTTTAGGGACACAGGTCGACTCTACCGTGCCTACAGGACCCAAATAACACAAGGACCTAGGTACCTGTTCTGAGCTGCATGTGTAAGCCCACATTACTATGAACCTTGAGAGGACTTTCTGCCATGACTGTCCTCGTTAGATACATACGTGTGTGTGTGCTCCCTACTTGGTTAACTGACTATTCTACACACAGACCAATTCTTTGATAGACTTAGTGTTTCCAACTAATGGCACCTTTCAGTCTATTGCAGTCCCCACTTGCAGCCCTTGGCACCCTGCCTCCGGTTTCATTTATATTAACGAGGGGAGTAGTCTGTGCACCATTATCTGTTAAACATCACGACTCGCTTTATTTATAAACACCATATTGGTGCATGGCATCATATCGGCGGGGACTCATTAGACAACCTGAGCTGAACTGAGAGGGAGATGCTTGTAAGTTTTTTTTTGTAAAGTCTCATTGCTCTTTCTCTTTTGCTTTTTCCTGCTCTTTGTAACTCCACAAAGCAAACATATCCCAAGATTTTAATATGCTCTAATGTAACCCCATTTATTCTTTAGGTACATTTCTTTTCTTCCTGTCTTCCTTCCTCCTCTTCCCCTTTGTCGTCCATTTTTTCCTTCTTTCCTTCACTGAACCAAGGGACAGAGACAGGACCTCCGGTTTTCATCTGGAGGAGATTTGTGGTCTGGAAGTGATGCCTCTCCTCTTGACTCCCTGTGCCCTCCCTACCCTGCACTTCCAGCCCAAACACAGCAGACTCACTCTTGCCTTCAACCCCCTTCCATCTCCTGGGAACTCTCTGCCCCTGGACCTTCATGGGGCTGGTCTCTCTTGTCTTCCAGGACTCAGGTCAAAGGTCTTCTCCTCATGGAGCCCTTCCTGATGACCCCGGTTAGACCAGCTCCCTCCCAGCATCCCACAGTCTCCCATCACCTCCTGCTTTTCTTCCCAGGCACTGGGGCATCTGAAATCCCAAGTTCTTGTCTCCATTGCATGTTTTTGACTTCTTTGTTGAAAATTGTTTGCCTATATATATAATACGTGTAGGTTTATTTCTGGGATTTCAATTCTGTTTCATTGGTCTGTGTGTCTGTTTTTCTGCCAATACTATGCTGTTTTGATAATTGTTACTTTGTGGCATAATTCAAAGTCAGGAAATGTGACACCTCTGGCTATGTTCTTTTTTTCTCAGAATTATTTTGGCTCTTCAAGGCCTTTCGTGGTTCCATACAGATCTGAGGAATTTTTTGTACGATTTCTTTAAAAGTGCCACTGGGATTTTGATGAGGATTACATTAAATCTCTGTATTGCTTTGAGTAGTATGGACCCCTTGTTTTTCTTGAACAGTTTTCCTTTCGACTGTTTCTCCCCTCTGTTAGAACATGAGCCCTGGAGGCAAGGGGCCTTGCCAGTCTTCATTACTGGTGCTTCAACCATGCTTGCACCAAGTAGGTGCTCAGTAACTATCTCATGAAGGAATGGCTGGTTAGGGCAGACACACAGGGTTCACTCAGTGAATTAGTCTGCTAGGGCTGCTATAACAAAGTAGTGCAGACTGGGTAGCATAAACAGCAGGCACTTATTTTTCACAATCTGGAGGCTAGAATTCCAAGACCAAGGTGTCAGCAGAATTGATTTCCTCTAAGCCCTTTCTCCTTGGTGTGCAGGTGGCCACCTACTTCCTGTGTCTTTACGTTTTTTCGTTTCTGTGTGTGTCTGTGTCCTAATCTCCTCTTCTATGAGGTCACCAGTTCTAGTGCATTAAGCCCATCTATGTGACCTCGTCTGGTCTTAATTATTCTTCTAAAGGCCCTGCCTCCAAAGAC
>PVKM010028914.1:0-18057 GCA_004027735.1 Carollia perspicillata
TGAAATTCAAAAATAGATTTTCAGACATTAAAGTCTAAATCTTCTTTTTGTTCTAGTAAGAAATAGTGGCATTTCTTGATTTCAGCAAATCTTATGACAAGGACTCTTATGAGATCTTTATAAATAGAGTAACATTGAAATTCACATGTTAGGAGATTATTATCTCTTCAGTTTATTTCTGGTGAACAACTTCACCCAAAGCCTATTGATTAATGAACTGACATCGGGGTAGAGGAAAGTCTATCAGGGTGTAGGGCATTGTCCTTGACTTTGTCCTTTTTGATACTTTTATTAATGACTCAGATAAAAACATAGTGAAAATGTGCTTGATCTGTCTGTGTGTGTATGTTGTAACTGGGAGCCATAATTAATACTTAGAGTGATGGAACAAGGGGACAAAGAGGAACCTGAAGAAATTATGAGGTGAACCTACAAGATGAACTCCTGTGGGGATAAGTAAAATAGTCTACTTGGTTAAAAAAAAAAATGGAGCATGACCTAATACAGCAAATCAAAGTACAGGAAACTTAACTTTTACAAAATGATCAGATAGTGATGGATGGGGCTTGACTTGGGGTGGTGAACACACAATACAGAGTGCAGATTATGTGTTGTAAAATTGTGTCCCTCAAACCTATATCATTTTGTTAACCAGTGTCACCCCAATAAATTCAATAAAAAAGAAAAAAGAAGAGAAACAAATAGTGTTTTTGTTTATTCACTGGCATAAGCAAATGCTTTATGTAATCTCATTTTTATTTCATGATAAGGTAAAACAATACATTCAAATTGATTTATTTGTATGTATATTTTGTAGTAATTATTTCATGGATACAAAAGTTATTTCTAGAAATACAAGTATATATTGAATATTAAACTGTAGCTTTGGATAATACATTTTAATTTACTTTTTAGTACTAGGACATAGTAATAATATAATACACTTTTTTCAATTAAGAAAGAATTTAATTTGTATTGACTTGCACGTTTCTTTTTTTCCTTTAGGCTGTACTTTGGAGGTATAAATTTTCTCAGCTTAAAGGTTCTTCAGATGATGGCAAGAGCAAAATCAAATTTTTGTTTCAGAATCCAGATACTAAACAGATTGAAGCAAAGGTAAAACCAAGTTCATCACATAAGCCACCTCTAACTACATTAAAACTGTTATGAATCAAAATGTGGGAGTGATTTAGAACCAAAAGAGCAAAACATACATTTTCTCTTTACCTTGGACTGTATCTCATGGCAAAAAGAAAAAAAAATCACGTAAGGATTTTAATGGCTGATTTTCACTAAAAGGCATAACTTAAAAGGAGTTGAGTTACACACAATTGCATTTCTTAGTTTTAATCCCTTATGAATTTTATTTGCATCACACTAAAACAACAATCTGGGAATTGAAAAAGTCACTTTCTTGGTTATTTCAGCACTAAATTATAATTTAAAATGCTTTAAAAATTTCTGACTATATTTTGGATATGACTATAAATGCTTAAAGAGAAATATTTATCTATCAAGTCATATTTTCTCAGATTATTATGTGTTAAACAAAATAAGTAAATGAATTATTTTGCTTTGCTTCATGCAAATTTTCAGAATTCTTAACTATTTAGCTATGTTTTTATAACACATCAAAAAGATTAACTGCTTTTATTTTTTATGAATACATATATTTTAAACATTCAAAATTTGAATTATTTCTATTACCTTACTATAGAATTTATAATAACAATATTTGTCTTAGAATAAACTATAAATATATATTCCAGTGTGAAAGAATGGGTAAATAATAATCACCAAAGTGAAAATTTTAATTCTATGTTATTAAAAACCCAAATATAATTTTCAATTATGGATTAAAATTAACATTATTCTTTTATATTCCTGTACCTATTAAATTCAGTGAGTAATAGTCATAGCCTGACATTCAAAGTCTTTCAAGGAATGACCCTATTTATTTTCATGCTCTTATTCTTTCACAAGATGTTTCCTTTTTTTTTTTTTTTTTTGCCTCATATATAAAGATATAAGCCAGGGCTTTTTTCTTGGCTTTTAATTCCTTTTTTTTTTATCTGAATCTCTGTGAAAACAGTCCATTTCTGTCTTATGTTTCTCTTCGGACTTTTCTTACCATCTGCCCCTGGCCTGTAGGTTGTTTAAAGAGGGAACTGCAGCTCACCACTTCTCTTTTGCTGCTCGCTTTTCTACCACATTTCTCTCAAGTTTTTTTGTTACCCATGGTCTTGCCTTGTATTTGTCTCCCATCAGTTTAAACAAATGTCTTGGCGACTCCATCCACTTCCTTTGTTTTATTTGCCTCATAATTTTAAAATCTACACTCCATCACTGCCTCTTTGGTAAATACAGACCCATCTATGAAGTTGCTTTCTCTTCATCACTTGCTGCGGTTGCTTCTTGTTTCTCCCGTGGCTACCATTTATTGATCATTTACTTCATTCCAGCCACTAGCACTTCTTATTAATTTTATTCTTAATGCTATTATAAAAAATGTATCACCATAGTCCCATATATTTATCTTTAGCTTTTGGTAGATTTCTCAATCTTTCAAGACCCAGAACATATCCTAACATTGGTAAATGATGTTAATATTCTCAGTTCTTATATTATTCTGGTTACTGTGGAACCTCAACTGCTAGCTGCTGACAGCTGTATAGCATTTGATAAATTACTTCTCTTCAAACCCTTTTAAATGTGCTAGCAAATCCTTAGTTGACAACAAAAACTTAGAGGATGAATGCAATGAAATAACTACAAACCATGGTCTTTAAATCTCAGTCTAATGCAGCATGTGTTATATATGGAACTGATTATACTTACTTAACTTTAGTAGTTATTAATCACCTGTCAGATGTTAAATATTACTTATTATACTATTTTCAAGCAATATTTCATAAATGTATTTATTAAGTTTTAAAATTACAGGCAGCAATTTTTGTGTAGTAGAAAGAGTAGACTTAAAAAGTATTTAGTGAGTTACTAAGGTTCTTTAAAGTTATCATCTCCTTTTTTATAAAAGGAATAATAATACTTCAATGAGTAACATTGAAAATACAAGATTATATATAGAGACTCTTTAACAGCAGTGTGGTGCTAAACACTTGGAATGGTAATAGAATTGTTCTATAGAATTGTTAGCCATACTGGTATGTATTATCTCTGCTGACACAGAAATTGTTTAAGAATTAATGCTAGTACAAATGCTAATTATTTTATAACCATTATAAATGCAACTTATGAAAAATAATCAAAGGTATCATCACAGAAGGAAGGCAAAGATATTGCCAGCATGTATCACATTACTGGACTTACAGGAGGACCCTTGTGCCATAAGGATGACCTATGGTTGAAGTTGATGTCATATGAGAATCCAACATTTTCTTTGTTAAAATATTTTTTTAAAGAATGGATAGGCCATATGTTACAGTGGAAAAAATTACAATCAGATATCCATCAGTTAAAATTTCTTCTTTATCATTTCCTAGATGTATTACCTTGGCATTCATCACAAAATTACAACTGCTACCTTGCAGGGGATGTATAGAAATAAATATCCCCTGTCTGTGGCACATAGTAGACAATAAATCACTGATGAAATATTTTACTTTAATTTTTTAAAATTTTATAGCCAGTATTTTTTCTAAGATGGCCATAATGTTTTTCTTCCCATGTGTTCTTCTAGACTCTGACTCTCCTTTTTGAATGTATGCAATCTTATACTGTCTTACAAAGAACAGATAATGGCAGTAGTGATGTACAATTTCTGAGGCTAGGTCATAAAAGACAATGAAGTGTCTGCCTCCAGTGCTGGAGCACTTGACCTTAGGGCCTTGAAGGACCATGCTTTCAGGATGCTAGGTCGGAACCCAACAGAATCACAAAAGAAGTAAAAAAATAGCAGCTATTATTATTAGAAGGCAGTCAATAAAGATGATTTTTTTCTTGTATTTATTTTTGTTGTTGTTGTTCAAGTACAGTTATCTCCATTTTCTTCCATCACTCCCCCAGCCCCAACCATCCCCACCTTCCACACTCTATCCTAGACTCCTTTGGTTTTGTCCATGTGTCTTTTATACATGTTCCTGAAATCCCTTCCCCCTTTTCCTCCCATTATTCCCTCCAACCTCCCCTCTGGTTACTGTCAGCTCGTTTTATATTTCAGTGTCTCTGGTTATATTTTGCTTGTTTGTTTTGTTTTGTTGATTAGGTTCCACTTCTAGATGAGATCATATAGTATTTGTGATTTTTAACATGTATATTTGTTGCCCTTCTCACACTTAAGAAATTAAAGTGTATAATTATAACCTAAATTTGTGCCATTTATCCAATGCCTTGGACAGTTTTTGTGCTTTAATTTCTTTTAATTTTCAAAATTTCAGTATGGGAAGTTTGCTCTGAGTCCCTGTCTCCAAGAAAGGAACAGGAACTTCTATATTTTATATAACTCTTCTAAATTTTAAATGTCATTAACACTGGTACCCATACTTCATGATAATTGTTCACTACCATGCATTCTTCACTAGATAAGAAACTTTTAAATGCAAATAATATGCCTACAACATAGTGTTTTTAAAGCTTATATAATGATTGCTTGGAAGGAGATAATATTTTCTGGTATCACTCAATAGTGACTCCTTCTAATCTTTTTTTAAATTAACTAACTACTCATAATCTTAATGGGTTATAAAAATCTACATTATAAGTACATATTGAAGATCCAAATAAATGTTCGGCATTTATTGCGTGTAACTCCATGCTGAATTGTTTCTCTAATTAACTACTGTTTCCTTTTGCTTATTTTTTTAAATTTTGCTTTACACTTTCCATCAACATAAATAAAATATTCTAGAAATATTTGTTTTAAGGCATGTTTGAAAAAAGACTTCTGGAAGGTAAATACAGTTACTATGGCATCGGAAACAATGTAAAGCTATATGGATATAAAGGTATTTGTGAATTTGTTTATACAGATAAAATAATAATTTGTTAAAACATACTAGATATTACTTTACAGTTGAGTATTATAAGCACTTTTCTCATATTTCATTATACATTTTTAAGGATACAGCATATTTTAAATAGTTTCTAGTAAATATTTATACACACTGTCTAAATTTGATGATTCATATATATCATTATATTTTTATCACATATCTATTGATACATTCTATTATATATCTATTAATGCATCTTACATTGATACATTTTAAAGTAAATTAAAGACATAGGTATGATATTAAGCAATTTCAAAGTGCTATATTTGTGAAATGATGTCTCTGTTCCTCTGATCTTTTCTAAATTCTTCACCAATTTTTTTATTGGACAATGTCTTGAATTACAGTTGTTTAAAATAGTTGACAATTGTCTACTTTAATTGTATAATCTAAAAACAACCCAAATGAATTATAACATTAGTGGAAAATAATCTTAATAAAATGACAAAAACACTCAGTAAGTTAGAACATTATATTTTAGCTTGTAGATAGTAAAAATATTGCACTTTAAAGAAGGAAATTTGTGGCATTCTGGTCAAGAAGGAGATGTAGATAAACACAGCCTGCCCCTCCCACAACCACATCAATATTAAAATTAAACTATAGAACTACCATCACTTAGAACTATCAGAAATTGAGTTGGATAGAAGTCTGACAACTACATATTTAAAGAAACTACTTTTATATAGAATGGTAGGAGGGACAGGGAAGCAGAGACACAGAATGGGCTCTTCCCACACACACATGTGCTAGATAAAAATTTGTAAGAGATACCTTGGGGGGAAAGAAGTCGCAGTCGTACACCAGGCCCTCCAACCTAGGATTCCAGTGCCAGGAAGATAAGTCCCCATAACTTCTGGCTGTAAAACCCTACAGGGATTGAGTCATTGAAGAAAGTTCTAGAATCCCAAGCACTTCCTCTTATAGAACCCACTTATGAACTTAGACTCATTCCCTCTGAGCTGCAGCACCAAGGTAGCAGCTTCAAAGGCAACAGTAGCATATGGCTAAGAACTGAAGTACCTGTCATCAAGACAAGAGCTTGGGGACAGCTTTCTCCCAAACAGAAATGTGGATGAACAGAAGCCATTCTTTCTTTTCTGAACTCTTCCCCAGCATAGCCATAGAGCCAGCAAGCAATTGCCACATCTGAAACTCCATCAAACTGGCTAACACTGTTTGTCCCATCCTGAAGATCCTCAGAGGCTCTGCTCCACCCAACTTTTGGGCTTACCCAAGCTGTTTCCAATGGCTTTTCCATATGAATAGCTGGTCTTGTCTCATGCTTCACAACTTCTTAAATTCTGTCAAACAAGGAATAGCCTGCCTCAACAAAGTCCCAGCCTCTCTACCTTTTGCTAAGTGGTAGCAGTCTTGATACTAGCAGCATCCAGGCTAGATTCACAACTTGGTTTGCTTGGGACACTCCAAGCCCAGCACATGTAGCATCCTTCTGCAGCTTGCTCTGTAGAACATGCAGGGTAGCCCTGGGGAGAACACAGGTGGGGGCTGACCTTAGCCTCCACCACCTGGGAAACCCCAGAGCCAGCACACCCTGTGAATAACTACTGACCATGTTGAGGTACCACCAACCACCCTGCCCCTGCACAGCTGATACTCCATGGAGCACAGAGTTTGGTGGTCAGTGGTCATAGCCTCTCCTTGCAGCTGACTGACCTCGGTAAATCCCTCCCATTGACCTGACAACAGCAACCAAGGCTCAACTACAAGAGGAGGGTATACTCAGTTCCTGTGAAGTGTGCACCTTGAGTACCCAGTTTAGGTGATAGTGGAGGCTGTTCCACTGGACTTATAAAATGCCTACTACATTAGGCCAAGTTACCAAAGACAGGGAATCATAGTAGCTCTACTAGTCCATAGAAACAAGCACAGGGAGGATACCAAAATAAGGAGACAAAGAAGCATGGCCCAAATGAAAGAACAAATCAAAACTCCAGCAAAAGAACTAAACAAAATGGAGATAAGCAATCTGTCAAGATACAGAGTTCAAAACACTAGTTATAAGGATGCTCAAGTTTTTTGATCCATTCATTTACTGATGGGCACCTAGGTTGCTTCCAACATTTGGTTATTGTAAATTCTGCTGCTATGAGCATTGGGGTGCATAGGTTCTTTTGGGATCTCACCTTTAAGAGGAACCTAAACAACAAAACAAACAAGCAAGCAAAATATAACCAAAGACACTGCAATAGAAAACAGGCTGACAATGACCAGAGGGGAGAGGGGAGGAAATTTCAGGGGAAAAGGGAAGGGGTCACAGGAACAAATACAAAAGACACATGGACAAAAACTAAGGGGGGTGGAAATGGGAGAGAAGTGGGGAGGACTTGGGGGTGGTGGGATGGGATGGTAGTAAAAGACAGAAAACTGTACTTGAACAACAATTAAAATAAAAAATAAGGATGCCCAAGGAACTTAGTGAGGACCTCAACAACATAAAAAAGATCTAGTCAGAACAAAGGATACACTAATTAAAATACAAAACAATTTACAGGGAAACAGCTATTCCATTAAGAGTTGAGTGGAAGAAATTGAGAATCAAATCAATGATTTGAAACATATTGAAGTAAAAAACTACCAATCAGAACAACAAGAAGAAGGCATCCAAAAAAAACAAAACAAAAAAACAAGGATAGTGTAAGCAGCCTCTGGGGCTACTTCAAGCATTCAAAAATTTGAATCATAGGAGGAGAAGAAGGAGAAGAAAAGAGCAAGAAACTTATCCAGGAGGAGAAAAAAAGAGCAAGAAACTGGAGAGCTATTTGAAAATTAATGAAATAAAACTTCCTTAATTTGGTGGAGGAAATAGACATGTAAGTCCAGGAAGCACAGAGAGTCCCAGCTAAGTTGGATGCAACACCGCCCACTTCGGGACACATCATAATTAAAATCCCAAAAGTTAAAGAGTAAATCTTAAAAGCAGCAAGAGGAAAACAGTTACCTACATGAGAGTTCCCTTAAGACTGTCAGCTGATTTCTCAAAAGAGACTTCGCAGGCTAGAAGGGATTGGCAAGAAACATTCCATGTCATGAAAAGTGGGGACCTACAACTATGATTGTTCTACCCAGCAAAGCTATCATTTAGGATCAAAGGGCAGATAAAGAGCTTTCCAGATAAGAAAAAAAAAAAAAAAAACTAAAGGAATTCATCATCACCAAATAATTATTATAAGAAATTTTTATAATTATTATTATAAAAAGGGACTTATTTAACAAAAAGATCAAAACTTTGAAAAATGCAATTGCAAAACTACATATCTCTCAGCAATTGAATCTAAAAAACAAACTAAGCAAACAAGAAGAACAGAGGTGGAGTCATAGATACAGAGAGCATTTTGATGATTGCCAGATGGGAGGGGTAGTAGGGGAATAGATGAAGACATCAGGGGATTAAGAACTACAAATTATTAGTTACAGAATAGCTATGGGGATGCCAGTTATAGTGTAGGAAATGGCATAGCCAAAGAGTTTATATGCAGAACCAATGGACATAAACATAGGTGTGCTGATTACCTGAGGGAGTAGGGGTACTGGGGGGAGAGAGACAAAGGGGAAAATTGGGACAACTGTAGTAGCATAATTAATAATATATAATTAAAAAATATATATTACTGACACCATTATTAGAGACCTAAGGCATGAAATCATTTGATGTGACTGACAGTTTATAAACAAATATTTTATTAAAACTATTATCACATTCCTATTATCATTTTAAGTATTCCATTAAAAAAGAAGAGATACTAAGTATATTTTTTAAAATCAATGACACATATTTAATGAAAAATTGAGCAAACTTAGAAAGATTGGCTTGCTTATGACAGACTAAGATGAAAGATCTAAGTGATGATTTTTACATATAATATTTTGAGAAATGTTTTGAAAGCTACGTGTTAAGAGGTCCTCTGTTCTTTTACAAGTATGCTATAAAACTTTTATGATCTTGGAGAACAATTGGTGGATACATTTTAAAAATTATTAATGTATGAAAAGTTTTTGGGGGTTAAATATAAAGGACATGGGTGAGTAAAGACATAAAGAAAATAGCCCTGGCTGGTGTAGCTCAGTGGATTGAGCATGGGCTGTGAACCAAAGGGTTGCTGATTCAATTCTCAATCAGGGCACATGCCTGGGTTGAGGACAAGGTGCCCAGTGTGGGGCATACATTGATATTTCTCTCCCTCTCTTTTTCCTGCCCTTCCCCTCTCTCTAAAAACAAATATTTATAATATTAAAAAAATAAGTATTTCACTTGTCTTCACTTTAAGTAAATAAAATAAATGAATATCAGTTACTAATATTAAAAGTATAGTTTATCTTTCTGTATCATATGTTGTTTATCTAGTTTTTATAATAAAATGCTGCCCTGGAGTAGTAAGAATATGAGTTTAATAGTTAAAGTGCAGCTCTGGCTTCAACATATATATATGCTATCTTTCCTTGAGATAAGTTATGAAATTCAGCCTCAGAATCTTCCTAGGTAAGAGCAAGATTATTAAATGCCATGGTTGTTGTAAAGATAAGATAAGAGTATATGTGTTCTCAGATGTTCGAGAATCCAGTCCAACATGAATCTGTCACTTGTTCAAACACATTTTTAAACTGGTAGTAAGTTATAGGTAGAGAAAAAGTAGAAAGAGGATTTGTGCCATCAGCATAAAAGTAACATCAGTTATCAGAATCCATGACCTACATAGATACAAGAGAAGACCTTGCAAGTGATGGTAGTGAATTACCTTCACTCAGGAAGTTCTCTGTGTATAGTCTGAAGTAGTGGCGATGAGAATGGATGCTAGTTCAATTGTCAGAATAATTATTTTAAAGTCACCTTGAGTTTGTTGGTTAATCAATCCCTCTTTTCCTATGACCGTTTGCTCTGGTGGAGATAAGAAAGAATTTACTCTTATGCTTAAACCAAGAGTGAGGATCAAGCTGTCTCTCAGTGCCCCTAGGATCTCTTGAAATGGCTAATGGTAGCCCATATACCATAAGAAACATTTCCAGCTTATTCTGAAATTACAATATTTCTCATCCTAAATAATTATCAAACACAAACTTCCTTATGCAATTAAAAAAAAACTAGCTCTTATGAAGTAGAATAATTAGCCCTTGCTGGTGTGGTGCAGTGGATTTAGTGTTGGCCTGTGAACCAAAGTTTGCCTGTTAGATTCCCAGTCAGGGCACATGCCTGGGTTGTGGGCCAGGTCCCCAGGTGAGGGCATATGAGAGGCAACACACATTCACGTTTCTCTCCCTCTTTCTCCCTCCATTTCCCTCTCTCTAAAAATGAATAGTAAAATGATACATTGTTACCTTTTTGAAAATCTTTTACGAAGTAAAAAAGTATCATTTAGAAAAGAATAATAGTAATTTTATGAAATATGAACATGATAATTGAAAAAACTTTAATAGAATAAAAACAGCTAAAGCTAAAAATTATAGTTGATGTATTCTCTCAAGATATAGCAGAATCAAATATGGAAAAATATAAGATGAATGACAGTTCCATGACTCAATTGCTGAATAACTAGCATTCAAAATGAATAAAAAGAAGAAGAATAGAGAAAAAATAATTAGCGAGAAACTCCCCCAAATGAATATGTACCTAAGTTTTCATATTGAAATGGGAAACTGAGTTCTGACTAGTTAAAAAAAAAACTACACTAAACTCTCAAATCCAAGGATTAAAAATTAAATTATCCAGAGTGGGCTGATTTATGGATTAGTGTCTTAAGTTTGAGTACCTCAATGAATTCTCTTCCTCTAAAAAAATGAAAATAAAGAAAAAGAAACCAAAGTCAAGCATTTGTTTTTAAACATTCTAGAAATGAAGTAAATTCATAAAATTAAAAATAACAAGTCACAGAACAGGTTGAAAATTGTCTCTTCAAGGGAGATTACTGGCCCTCATTGAGTAAAATAATGGGCTACAACATAAAAATTTTACTTGAATTTATTCAAACCCGCTCCTTTGTTGCCTGACACGGACTGGGACCAAGGCAGCTATGTCAGATCAGTCTGGCAATGAATTCTTAACAAAGCCATGACAATAGAACTTCCAGGGCCATATGCATAGGAAGATGTGAGGTGTAGTGGCAAGATTTATTGGAGGGCCAGGCAGAGCATGGATGCCACTGGAGAGGCTCTCCCACTGCTTATATGTGAAGGGGTACTTCCACATGCAGTTAGCCTTGACATCCGATAACAGTCATACAGGCAAGTCATTTATTTAATGAAACTGACCAGTAATTGGCTGAATCAGATGTGAGCAATGGAAAGGTAGGCTTAAAAATATTTTTAAAAACATAAAACATTTTGGCAACACACTACAGAAAATGTAAAATTTGCATTTAGTATAGGAAAGTACTGAACAAAAAGCAACAGTAAAAAACAACAGAAACCCATAGTAACAACAAACCTTGAGAGGGTAAAAGAATATAATGCCAGAGTTGTTATAAAATTAACTAAAATGTACAGTTTCCATCAAAAAAATTCTGAGATGAACAAAAAATAAAAACACAAAAGAATGTACACCAAATGGAGAACTCCGAACATGCCTCTAATTGAGTTAAGATTTGGATTTAGTAGACCAATATTTCAAATTAGTTCTAATGAATACTTCCAAATTACTAGGAAAAAATGTCTAAGGAATGAAGGAAAGTATGACAATTGCATCCTCTGACATAGAAAATAAAAATATATATAAAGGTTATATGTTAAAATAGAAAGTGTGTAGTTGAAATACTGATTAACAGAAATAAAACATTTACTAGAGGGGCTAAACAAGATTAGAGTTGCAGAAGAAATAATCGACAGGCTCGAATATGTGCTGAGAGTTTATCCTATGTGAACAGCAGGGAAAAAGTGAAAAATGAATAGAACCTCAGAAAACTACATAGATGTACTTAGTACGTATAAAGATATAATTTGTATAACAAAAATAGTATGCACAAAGGGCCATGAACAGAGGCATGTTGGAGGAAAGTTTTTCTAAATAATTGAAATTTATAATCTCAGTTGAAATAGTTGAGATTAATAGGAACTAAATTGATCTGTTATTAATTGTAATACACATAGTGACCACAAAGAAAACAAAATTATTAGCAAAAGAAACAAAAGAGAATTTAAAATATGCATTACAAAATCTCTAACTCATACAAAAGTAGGAATGAAGAAATAGAGAAACAAAAATCCTAATAAACATCAAGAACAAGGAGCAAAATGACAGATGAGAATCTTTTACTTGCAGTAATTGCATTAGATGCAAAGAGATGAAATGTCCCAGTTTAAAGCAAAGATTGACAAATGATTAAAATATTGTTTAACTATATGTGATTTATAAAAGACATGATTTAGATTCAGAAAAACAAATAGATGGAAAATAAAAAGATAGAAAATTATATACCATTTACGTAGTAAATTAAACATCTGAAATGACTGCATTAATATCAGGCAGAATAGACTTTAAAACAATAATTGTAACTTAAGTAAAAATAAGGACATTTTATAGAGATAAAAGGGTGAATCTGTCTGGAAATGTACTAGTTACAAAAATATACAGGAACCTAATAACATTACTTCAAATACAGGAAGGAAAAGCACACACAATTGAGGAAGATAATTGGAAACTTCAAAATTCCATTTATAATTATGGGTAGAAAACTGGGATTTAGATGATATGGCAAAGAGAAGACTTGATGAATAGAAGGATAGATTACAGGCAATGTCATACAAAAGCCTCTTTAAGGAAATAATTTAAACAGTTTGTTGAAATTTTCCATCTTATTTCATTTCTATAACATTTGGTATCTGGCCGTGCTTTTTATAATGCAGAGTGAGAACTTTCCCTACAATGTCCAGGTTCCATTGACAAAAATGTGTCGTCTAAAATTCCTGTTTAGTTTTTAAAATGGAAATCCACCCTTTACTTAGTTTTAAGTATATATAAATGTAATGGTAGGACATAGTAGTAGCAGTGGTTGGACAAATGGAAATGATAGACAAAAACATAAATGTGAAGCTCAATATTTTAATAAAGAAAAAGAAATTAATAAATTAGGAAAATACCTAACTAAAAAAGTATAAAACTTATATACTTCTATACTGTATGCAAGTGTACAGTATATTTGTATACTGAAAATAAAATAACATTGTTATAAGAAATTAAGATTTCATGAAAGAAATAAAATACTATATTTTAAGGCAATATTATAAATGAGACAATTTTTCCCCAAATTGAACAGAATTCAATAAAAACCTCTTCAAAATGCAAACTTCCTTTATTGTGGAAATTGAGAAGCTAATTCCAAGATTTTACAAAACTGCAAGAAATCCAGAATAACCAAAATAGTTGTGAAAGAACAGAGTTGCAGACTGACAGTTTTCACTTTTAGAACTAATGACAAATCTATGGTAATCAAGACAGTGCATTGATTACTCAGGCCTGTGGGTAAACATAGATTAATAAAATAGAATTGACAGACTAAAACACACCCAAACATTTATAGTCTGTTAATTTTGGACAGACTAAGAAAAAATAACGTTTTCAATAAATGTTGCTACAAAAATTGTGGTACCCTCATGCAAAAGAGTGATTTTGAAACCTTGCATTAAACCATACAAAAATTAACTGATCATAGATTTTAGACCTAACTGTAAAAGCTAAAACTAAATATTGACAAGAAAATATGGTATTATATCTTTGTTATTTTAGAATAAGCAGTGGATTTATAGATAGTATACCAGTACACAAGTGTGTATATAGTATTGTGTATCTGTGTGTATGATGTATGCATATATTTTTACTTCCTCAAAATTAATTTTTATATATCAAAATACATCCTGAACTAAAAAATGGAAGAAATCATATTTTGATTCAGTCACTGCTACTCAAAATTAAGGTTTGTGTTCTTTTTTTTATATTTGCTATTTTTAAATTTCTTTGTTGTTGTTCAATTACAGAACAGAAAGAATGAGAAATATTTACATTTTTCCTTCAAAAAGAGATGTTTACGGAAACTTTTCTGAAATGCTCATTAATATACTGATTTTAACACAAATCAAACTTGATTCTTACAAAACCACAGCCATAGATGTTCATATTCAACAGTTCTAGCTTTCTGAATGCTTCTGCTTTTGCACAATAATGAGTAATAGGATATGTAGGAACATACTGCTAGGGATTTTACACAGAAGATAATAAAGTTCTGTATTTTCTCAGTCACACTTATTTGTCATTATTTAACTACAATTAAAAGTTTCTTATAATTGTTACTAAAACTCTTTTATTGTGGAATAAAAATTCATAGATAATTATAAAGATAACACAGAGATATTCCACATAACCACTCCAGTTCCACTAAATGGTTATATCTTACATAACTGTGTAATGTAAAGAACAGGAATTTGACATTGGTGCAATAAGTATATTACATAGTTACATGTAATGTAACTTAGATACATGTAATGTAAGTTACATAGGTCACTTATAACCTATGTAAGTTAGTGTAAACATCTCCACAGCCAAGATAATGATCTTCCTCATGTTGTCCCTGTATAGTCACCCGCACACCTCCTACCCTCACCATTCCTCACCCCTAGCTACTACTGATCTGTTATTTTATTTACATAATTTTGTCATTTCGATAATATACAAATTAAAGCACATGGTATGTGACATTGGAGTTCGTTGTTTTCACTTGGTATAATGACCTTGTATTTGTTTAGACATTTTTTATTTATTTTTTATGCACTGTGTAGTTATCATATAGAAACTATGCATGTTTTATAAGTTTACATTTAGGTAAATCATTTATATTTTTTTAGGGAATTTCAGTTGCATTTGTAAAATTTTGTTTTCTAAATAGCAATATTACTACATAAAATTATAATGTTTATATTTATATTGTACACTGAAATCTGTATAAATATATGTATTAGTCCTAAAATTTTTTAATGATTCTTTGTGTTTATCTAAATAAACCATCAAGACATGTGCAAATGAGGAAAGATATATTTCCTTTTTAAGATCTGTATCAAAGTAATTTATTTTCTTGCCTATTGTGGTGGCTACCCATTTAATACTGTATAGAATGCCTGTGGTATGTGGCCATTCCTCATTGTTCCTTATTTTAGAAGAAAGCATGTCATCTCCCTTCATTAAGTATAATATTAACTTTTGTGCTTTAATAGCATTTTGTCCTCAGGTTCAATTAGTTTTGCCTTTATTTCTATTTGTTGAATGTTTTCATTTTGTTTGGGTATTAACCAATATGATCAAGTAAATATTCTTGTTTAGGTTGTTTATCTGGTATGACATAAATTGATTTTTAAATATTGAACCAATCTTATATTCCTGGAATAAAACCTACTCAATAAAGATACATAATTCTTTACATATATTGTTGAATTATATTTGCCAACAATCTCTTAAGTATTTTTGCTTTTGAATCTGTGAGAGAGATTGCTTCGTAGGGTTTTTTTTCTTTTCCAAATTTTCTTTGCTTGGTTCTGGTATCAGGATAATACTGGTTTTATAAAAATAAGTTGGAAATATTTTCTTCCCTTTTATTTTCTGGGAAATATTATGTAGAATTGTTGATTCTTCCTTAATGATGAGGTAGAACTCTAGTTCCACCATCTGGGAAGGGGACTTTATTTCTGGCATATTTTTAAAATTATAAATTCAATTTACTTAGTAGATAGCTATTAAAGTTATTCATGCTTATCAGATAACTTGTGGTGACTTTTACTTTTCAAGGCCCTGGTCAGCTTTATCTAAATTTTCAAATTTATGTGTGTAGAGTTTTTCACAGTATTTCTTTACTGTCAATTTTAAGAGTACAGATTCTGTAATAATATGCATATTTCATTTCTGATATTAGTAATTGGCGCCTTCCCTCTATTGTTCCATTAGTCTCAAAAGAGAATTTAAACACGCAGAATTATATTTTAATTGATTTTCTCTAGAGTTCTATGACCAATTTAATGACTTCTGCTCTTACCTTCATTATTTGCTTCTTTTCAATTTCTTTGTTTTAATATTGCTCTTTTTAAAAACTTTTTACTTTATTTTTTTAAAAGATTTTATTTATTTATCTTTAGAGGGGGAAGGGAAGGAGAGACAGAGAGAAACATCAATGTATGGTTGCCTCTCGTGCATCCCCTGCTGGGAACTGGCCCACAACCCAGGCATGTGCCTTGACTGGGAATCAAATCTCAATCCTCTAGCTCACCGGCCCCTGCTCAATCCACTGAGCTACACCAGCCAGGGCTTTTAAAACTTTTTAATGTGGGATTTTAAAATTGTAGACTTGAAACTTTGTTATTTCTATTATAAACATTTAATTTACAAAATTTAATTATAAACATATAATTTTAATTTTAGTACTGCATTTACTGCATTCCACAAAATTTTGATTCATTATGTTTCTATTTTTATTGATTTCAATGTGTTTTTAATTACTCCTGAGCCTTCCTTTACAATAGATAGATGTTTTTAGACCTATGATGTCTAGTTTCTAAGTATTGAGGGATTTTTCTCTTATATTTCAAGAATTAATTCCTAGTCTGATCCAGTTGGTCAGAGAACGTTTTATAAATAAATTCACTTATTTTTTTTTAAATTAGGTTAGGTGACATTTTCTTTTTTTTTTTTTAAGATTTTATTTATTTATCTTTAGAGGGGAAGGGAAGGAGAGAGAAAGAGAAACATCAATGTATGGTTGCCTCTTATGCCTCCCCTGCCTGGAGCTGGTCTGCAACCCAGGCATGTGCCCTGACTGGGAGTCGAACTCCAGTTGTTTCGTTCACAGGCCCACGCTCAATCCACTGAGCTACACAAGCCAGGGCCGTCATTTTCTTTATAGCTCACATATGACTTTACTACAGTTTGGCAAGAGTAGAAGTCTAGGCTTTTCAGTTGCCTTTTTTCTGGTGAAAGGAGGTGTGGAGCCACATTTTTTTTTCTTTAGCATTTGACTAACGTAGAGCAATTAATGTACATAAGTGTTCTGCCTGGCTATACTGCCTCTATTCCAGTCAGATGGGTAAAAGTGGTAGATATCTCCTGGTTTGTTTGTTTGTTTGTTTCTTTTTCTTTTTCTTTTTGGTGTGTATGTTTGTTTGTTTTTGCTTTTTTCACTAATTGGTATTTCCAGTTGCCCAGACTCTCTGCTATGGAGTTTGAGATATATATTGCAAACAGAAAAGACCAGAGAACTAAGCATGATGTTGTTCCTTGGGTCCTGAGGACTCTAGATCTTTAGCCTATGTGCGTTCTTCTCACCTTCTTTCAAAGTGTCTGTTTGTTTGTTTTGCAATCAATAACCAGAACATGTTATTATACTTAATGGGAGAAATAGGGAAACATACATGTACTCCATAATACCAAATGTAGAACTATAATTATTTTAAAGGAAGTAATATGAATGCTACTTCTAAAAGAAAAATAATTGTCACAGTCTATTGGTTTATCACCTTGTGATATTCTATAACACTATTCCACTATTCCATAAGGGTAATGGAATAATGACATAAGATAACAATGCTGGCCAGAATGGAAGAAAGGATACCCTTATACACTGCTAGTGGGAATGTGAAATGAAATAGCCATTATGGAAAACAATATAAATATTTCTTCAAAAATTAAATGGAATTACCATAATTATCTATCAAGCCAACTTCTTGGTATATTTCCACATGTAATAAAGTCAGTATCTTGAAGAGATATCTGTAATACCATGTTCATTAGTTCATTATTTTACAACAGCCAATGTATGGGGACAACCTAAATGTCCTGTGACAGGTAAATAAATAACAAGTGATACACACACACAAGGTTTGTCCAAAAAGGCCCAGCCATTGTTAACATAATGAGAAAGGTTTGTGCAACATCTCTGTAACTTGGCAGCCAATGACACTGGACTGAAATACATATGCATGAACGATGACAACTTCACTGTACTAGTCAGTGGGGATGAGAAGTAGTAGACACTGTTGAGTGAACATTTGTAATTGTGTGGTC
>PVKM010028915.1:0-18005 GCA_004027735.1 Carollia perspicillata
TGCAGGGTGGAGGGAAAGAAGGGGGGGAAATGGGACAACTGTAATGGCATAATCAATGAAACATATATATTTTTTAAAAAGTTAAATGTACACATACCATGTAACCCAGTAATTTCACTCCTAGGTATGTAACTAAAAAATTAAAGATTAAAAAATAAAAATATAAAACTAACAATAAAATAGAAAGAGAACAATCTCCCAAAATCAGAGAAAAAATACTGAAATAAATGAATACAACTGTAAAACACATTGAGGGCATAACCACAGAAATAACATGTTTTTAAAACAGTACTTAGATCATATCTAGCATAATATATTCTGAGGATAAAAAGTACAAAGAAATAAAATACATTCAATAGTCTTAATGTCCTTAATAATACAGGTACTATTATTTTGAAATTACCCTAGGCACAGTATAATACAAAGAAGTAATTATGTTAATGTCATTGGAACCAAGAGTTTCAACACAAAAGAGATATAAGTACAAACTATGTAATCTTAAATTTGAATTAGAGTTAAAATAAACTCACATACCTCTATCCATTGAATATACCTAGAATCAGTGCCAAACTCAATAGCAATAAACATCCCAAGAACCTAGCCAGACTGCTCCCTAAATGTCATTTCCCATTAAAAAGAATCAAAGCTCATTATAGAAATGTCTAATTCCTGCTCTAGGATAGGAATTTATAAGGTAATCCTGGAAAAAACTGGGACACAAAGCAAAGAAGCTTCCTTGCCAGCAAAGAATAATAAAATCATTTCAGAAAGACCAATTAGCCAATCTAAAGAGTTCTCCACTGACCTAAAGTGGGATAATCTGAATACCAAATGAAATAATGAATATAACTGATTGAAAACTGACACAAGAAAAAGAATCAAGGATTTATGTTGCCTTTCATGTATAAATTATATAGTTCAGGGTAACCAAGTGGTTCCCGCAAGAAAGTTCTTATTTATAGAATTCCAGCTAATAAAAGTAAAAAGATTATTGGAATAAGAAAAGTCACCTTTTTGCAACCCCTAATGAAATAGTTCTAGGCAATGATCATCAAAGGCTGTCAAATCCATTAGACAAAATTCGGAGAGAACTTTTACCAGTCACCCCCCACTGAAGCTACTCATCAGTATCACAAAAAGTGTTATCAGGTCATGCAATTCAACAGAAAGTTCAAAGGGCCACCTATAAAGTTAACTTAAAAATTAATCCAATCAAGCCTCAGACTAGCCAGTCTGTAGGAAACAGGAGTTAAAAGAACAAGTTAACACAAAAGAAGAAATCAGGCAACTCCAGAATGTGGTACATATGCCCAGGTTTTTCCAACTAATCAATGAAATGGGAGGAAAAAAAGGATGAGA
This sequence comes from Carollia perspicillata, assembly GCA_004027735.1. Classification (NCBI taxonomy): domain Eukaryota; kingdom Metazoa; phylum Chordata; class Mammalia; order Chiroptera; family Phyllostomidae; genus Carollia; species Carollia perspicillata. Next base: position 1,360 of record PVKM010028915.1, read on the forward strand.
AGGAAAAATAAGAGATTTAAGAGACAAAACCAAAATACGCAATTGTAAAAAGACATTTTTGAGATCACCAGAGAAACTGAGCATTCACTAAATATTAAATAATATTAAGAAAATATTGTTAGTTGGTTAGGTTAGATACCAGTGGCTACGTTACTTTCCAAAAGGACATAATTAATCAGTTACATATGCATACTGAATTACTAATACATAAAATGACACGTCTAAGATTTGCTTTTAAAGCAATCCAGTAAGAATAGCAACAACAAAAAACGTAGAGAAAACAAGAATGGCAAAATGTTACAAACTTTTGAAGTTGGGTAATGATGGATAAGTAAGAGGCTCATTATATCACTTCCTTTATTTATTTTTTTACATTTTATATTTTCCATAACGAAATGTATTATAAATAACATCAAAAAGGAGAAAGTCATGTCCTATAGGGCTCTTTTTATGCCTTATAGAGAAAATCATGAAAGTGCCTTTTTGACACTAACAAAAATGAAAAAGTAAAATACAATTAGATAATAAAAATAAATAATATTTACTTGACAACATTTCCCTTCAAATATATGTCTGAGAATATACTACTAAGAATAAATCAATATTGTACTAGAAGTCATTCTTCCAGAAAGGTAAAGTTTTTAAAACAAACTATTGGTCAAAAGCAGATTAACCAACAGTTTCTCTGATCAAACAGACAAAATCTTATACACTTATTTAAATGTCTGATGATATCACAAGGGAAACTGATAGAAAGGGAAACACAATGGTGTTTTCCTTAATACATTTTTATTCAATACACTTCAAAGAATCACTACATTGGCTACAACCAAACTCAGCTACATCCCATGGTGTCAATACATTTTTTAGAGGCTAGCAGAAAGGGAGTTTATGAGAAATAAATTAAGAGGAAGTAAAGTCATCATTACATTCTGCTGGTGATCAGACATTCACTGTCTAAAGGAAAGTATGCCTGAGGCTGAGGATGGCCTGTCACATTCCAGTAGCAGGCAGAGTCCTAGCGTGGAGATGTATGCACTGAAGGATCACACTGATCAATACTATCAAATATTCATATCATACAACTACCCCCATTCACTTTTTTTTGCCTCCTGTTAGTCACTTATGGATAGTAACTTATTATCAGTATATTCCTAAACTTAAGATGAAGATCCACATTTATCACTTTTCCCTTATCTCTCCACTACACACTCCACTCTAGGAAAGGATACCATGAAACTTAGTAGTTTAACATGATGCAATTCCAGAAACCAAGGAAACATATCCCATTTTGACTCTCCTATTGTTTTTCAGTTATAAGAACTGGTGTACAGTTCTAAAAAGAGCTTACAATGCAGCAATCAGGACCTCAGGGACATGCAAAGGACATAAAAGAACGTACTTCATAAATCCACGCACCATAGGTAGCACCAGTAATATTTTTTACATGATCTGATATTCTGGCAACATTATTTGTAAACATAATGGAAACAGTAGATCTTTAGCTATTCTGCTTTGCTAGTTATTATCTCTACTTTTCTTACCTACTGATCTACTCACAATTATTAAAAGCAGAATGTCTGACAAATACCATATGATCTCACCTATAAGTGGAACCTAATTAACAAACCAAACAAGCAAGCAAAATAGAACCAGAGATACTGAAATAAAGAACAAACTGACAGTAATCAGAGGGAAGGTGGAAGGGGATAATGGGGAGAAAAAGGGGATGGGTTGTCAGGGAACATGGACGAAGGACACATGGACGAAGCCAAGGGTGGGGGTAAGACTGAAGGTGGGACATGTGCATGGCTGGGGGAAAGTGGAGATAACTATACTTGAACGACAATAAAAAAAAGTCAGAATGTCTCAGAATCAAATTCTTAAAAGAAGGAAATAAAAAAGTGATGCAACATCCCATTAAAAGCAGAATGCCTGGGAATCAGATTCTTAAAAGAAGTGATGCACCATTTGAAAAGGAAGGCTATTTCCAAAATAGAAAACATGAAAAGAAAAAATAAATAGGCAAGAAGATAAAGAAAATGAGATAAGGAAAGTGATGTTGGCAGAAAAAGACTACAAAAACTTTCATACAAAGGGCAAATAGAATTTGATAAGAAAGAATAAGTTGTACATTTCTTTGATTCAAAGGAATTGGCATAGATGATTGACATGAGCATGTCAAACTGAATGTAGCAACCCAAATATAAGGTAACCTAACACCAAAATTAGTCCTTTTAAATTTATATCACAAAATAAATCACATTACATGACACTTTAGAAAAATTTACTTAGAAATACATTTTTGTTCATCTATAAGCTGGAACATTTATTTTAAAAATTCTTATACTGCACAGGAACACTTTATGGATAAGAACTTGATCTGTGTGAGAGAAATGTTTAAAATGCATGTACTTGGGAGGCTGGTCTGTGCACCTGAGGCAGTATGACACACTCATAGCTGAGTGAGCTGGAGATCTGTGGGGAATCTACTACCTGGTTTAGTAACCTTATCAGCTTATCAAGATAGTGATGCCAGCGACCAAGACTGTGAACATTCAACTTCCACCCGAAGTAAATACAATTTTTTGTGTGTAAGACATTTTTCATAACCCCACCACCACCAAATCACAGCTAAAAAAGAAAAAAGTATGGTGTCTTTGAAAGACATTGATCTATTCAACAAATCAGAGTTGGGGACAACCTGAAACTAAAGGACTAGTCTATACTGATGCTAATGTATATACTTATCAGATTTTATTTTTTTAAGATTTTATTTTTAGAGTGAGAGGGAGGGAGGGAAAAAAAGGAGAGAAACATGGATGTTCCAGAGATACAGTGATCGGCTGCCTCTCACAGGCCCCCCCTGGGGACCTGGCCCACAATCCAGGCATGTGCCCTGACTGGGAATTGAACCTATGACTTTCTAGTTTGCAGGCCAGTGCTCAATCCTCTGAGCCACATCAGCCAGGGCCAGATTTTATATTAAAATACCAACAAAGCATTTCAAACCAAAGAGGAACAAGAAACAGACAAAATGAATCAAGGAGTAACAGACATAAATATAAATCCACTAAAATAAGCATTTACCTGATTTTTGTTTGTTTATTTGTTTGGGGACAATTAAAATCATCCTTCCCCTACAACTCTCACCTCCATCATTCACACCTAACCTATACACTACAACTTTAAGTATGACAAAGCCAAGGGTATGCAAGGATATGAAGAAATAGGAACTCTCATACATTGCTAGTAAAAGTATAAACTGGAGCATCTGCTGTGGAGAACAGTCTGGTCACATCTAGTAAAGGTGAAGAAGCATACACCCTGACTTCTTATATCCAAGATGAACTCTTTCTTCCATGTGTGCACATGGACATAAACAGGGATGTTTGCTGAAATCTTGTTTAACATGGCAAAGAAATCAGAAATAACCTAAATGTCCATCCATCCATAAAAGAATAAATTGACTTTGTCATATACTATATACAGCAGTCAGATGACTATGACCAACATGGATGAATATGCTCAAAAACACTGAGTGAAAAGGTTACAGAAAGATATAGAGTACGATATATTATTTGTTTAAAGTGTAAACACACAATACAATATATGTATTATAATAAAGTATAAAAGACAAAAGAATACACTCCAAGTTCAGAAGTCATTACCTCTAGAAAGGAAGTAAAGGTGCACATGGGGCCTTTATACATGAATGTGATCTTTTACTGTTAACAACAGAGAAAGGTTTGTAGAACAAACAAAGCCTAAAAAGGTTTTAGTTCACTCTAGTGTTATTTCTACCACTTACACGATATAATATGCTTAGGAAATTTCAGTCTCTATACTTACAATGAATTTGCATGAAAAGGAAAATTCTGTAAGAACTAGCCCAAAAAGTGACGTGAAGAAGAGAATTCAATGAGGAGACACAAAGTGCATGAGAAAAGATGAACATTGCTCTGATAAAAAACTACACATATTCTCAGAGTGGTTTATTTTCAGTCATTCTCTATGAAAGTCTTACCAACTGATCTCTAGATTAAGGCTAGGTACTCAGAGGAACAAATGCATTTCCTAAGAAACACAACAAAATCAGGTTTAAATAATATTCAATGCCATTTTGTTTATTTATTTATTTATTATTAGAGAGAGGAGAAGGGAAGGACAAAGAGAGGGAGAGAATCATCACTGTGTGGTTGCCTCTCATGTATCCCCCACTGGGGACCTGGCCTGCAACCCAGGCATGTGCCCTGACTGGGAATTGAACCAGCGACCCTTTGCTTCACAGGCCCATGCTCAATCCACTGAGCTACACCAGCCAGGGCTCAATGCCATTTTGAAGGGAAGATGATAAAGTTTCAAATGAAAAGAAATACAGGAAACTAAATGAAATTTATTATCCCCATATACATGAAATCTGCTTTTGTGTTCTCTGTTTTTTTAATGGAACCCATCTAGCTGTTGAGGCAGCCAGAAACTCCTAGCAAGACCATCATCAAATTCTACTACTCCATCTCCTAGGTAGCTTGATAACCTATTTGCTTCTCTCCACGTCCACTAGCTACCAATGTCATCTCCTATTTAAATTTTTACAACAGCCTCCTCCCTGATTTCTTTGTCCTTACCCCCAGAGGTCTCAGTCCAATCTCTATTCTGCGGCCAGAATATTTCTAAAAACTTCCCTGGTTAAAACTTCTCAGTGGCTTCTCCTTACAGTCAGAACAGTAAAAACCCAACAAGGCTTACAAATCCCTTCAAGAGATGGTTGTTGCTTACTTATGTAGCCTCATCTCCTACCCCATTGTCCCCAACTCATTCACTCATATTCTGAACAAACTCCTTATTAGATATCTGATATTAAATGCTCTCCCCTCCTCTCTGGCCTTTATGTATGTTCTCTTGGATCAGAATACTTTTCTTATGTCCACTTTTCCTCTTTACCACCATTTTCCTGGGTAATTCTTATCTATTATATCTCAATGTTTTGAGTTTTTATTTTTTCATTACAGTTTGCATTCAATACTTTTTTATATTAGTTTCAGGTGTACAGCACAGCAAACAGACATTCATATAGGTTACGAAGTGTTCCCTCTGATAGTTCAAGTGCCCATCCGTTACCACAGATAGCTATTATAGTATTAACTACAGTCCCTATGCTTTACCTTACATCCCCATGACTACCTTGTAACTACAGATTAGTATTTCTTAATTCTTTCACCTTTATTAACCCTGTCCCCGCAATACCCATCCCCTCTGGCATTCATCAGTTAGTTCTCTGTATCTATAAGCCTATTTCTATTTTGTTTATTTATTTTATTATTTAGATTCCATATATAAGTGATATCATATGATATTTGTCTTTCTCTGTCTGGCTTATTTCACTCAGCATAATACCCTCTAAGTCCATCCATGTTGTCACAAATAGTAAGATTTCATTCTTTTTATGGCCAAGTAATATTCTATTGTTTATATGCATCACAACTTTTTTATCCATTCATCTATTGATGGATTATATCTCAATGTTTTAAATGTCACGTCTTCCAGGAAGTCATCCTTTACATCTCTTATCAAGTCCAGAGTTAGGTTTCCTTCTATGTGCGCCCACATATCCTCAATTATCCCCATTTAGGCCTTCATCATACTATACCATAAGCATGTAGGCACCTTAAGGGCAAGAGCAGTGTCAGTCTTATTCATTACTGCATCCCTAGTACCTAATATAATGGTTGGCACACATTAAATAACATCTCTTAAATAAATTGATGTTTTAAACCAGAAGCCAACTTTTCAAAATAAAGTCATTATCAGAAGTGTTTAATGTATATTTTTAGTAGAAACGAAATAAAATTTGCAAATTTATACATTTCTGGACATCCAAGTAATGAAATTAGTCCAGCTTACCAGAAATTGTATTTGACATTACACCATTATTAGTTTTTCCACTTTATACTTCACCCCAAAGGAATGGAGATGAGCAACAAAGCATCTTAACAAATAACTCATCCTACTGTACTTTATTACTGAGAAAATCATTTCAGTATGAAGACAAAGGTAACATATCTTATTTCTTGAGTTGATAATGACAAGGCAGTAAGTAGCCACACAGTCATAGAAAATGACAGAGATGGCAAAGAGTAAATAATCATGTTAAGTTCAAAATGATTAATAAAATAAGGCTATAACAATAAAAAAAACTGCAAAACTCATCAACAACACATTTTTAAACAACAAATATATCAAAGAAGAAATCACAGGGGAAATTAGGAAGTACTTCAAGACAAATGAAAATGAAAACTCAACATACCTAAACTTACGAGGCAGAGTAAAAGCAGTGTTAAGGGAGAAATTTATAATTATAAATGCTTATATTAAAAAACCAGAAAGATCTCAGATAGGCAACCTGTTTACAACTTAAGAAACTAGAAAAGAAACAAGAACACATTAAGCCCAAAGCTGACAAAAGAAAGGAAATATTAAAGCAGAGGTTAATTAAGTAGAGAAAATAAAACAACAGAAAAGTAATGACACCGAAAGTTGTTTTTTTGAAAATATCATCAAAATTGACAATCTTTTAGCTAGATCAACTAAGAAAGAAGGAAAAGATTCAAATTACTAAAATCAGAAATTATAGTGTCGGCCTTAATACCAATTCTACAGAAATACAAAGGATTATAAGGGGATACTAAGAAAAAACTGTACACCAACAAACTTGATAATCTAGATAAAATGGACACATTTTCTAGAAACACAAAACCTGCCAAGACTAAGGAAAAAATAGAAAATCCAAATAGACCTATCACTAGTAAGGGGACTGAATCAGTAATCAAAAGTATCCTGACAAAGAAAAACCCCAGACCTAATGATGGCTTCCCTAGAGAATTCTATAGAACATTTAAAAAAACTAACACCAATCCTTTCCAAACTTTTCCAAAAAAAAATTGAACAGGAGAGAATACTTCCTATCTCATTCTATGAAGCCAGCATTACCCTTATACCAAAACCAGGCAAAGACCCAAGAAAACTACAGACCAATTAGCCCATATGAACACTGATGCAAAACATCCTCAACAAAATACTAGCCAACAGAATTCATCAGCATATTAAAATGATTATACACCATGGCCAAGTGGGATTTATTCCTGGAGTACAAGGATGTTTCAATGTATGAAAATTGATCACTGTAGTATACCACATTGACAGAATAAAGGAAAAACACCACATGATCATCTCGATTAATTCAGAAAAAGCATCTGACAAAATTCAACACTCTTTCATGATTAAAAAAAAACAACAAATGAGAAATAGAGAAAATTACCCTAACATAATAAAAGATATATTTGAAAAAAACCACAGCAAACATACTCAATGGTGAAAGGCAAAGCTTTTCCTTTGTATCAAGAACAAGGACACCCACTTTCACCACTTCTATTCAACTTAGTGCTGGAAATTCAAGTCAGAGCAATCACCGTATTTTTCAGACTATAAGAAACACTTTTTTTTACCACATTTTTTGCTTCAAAAATGTTCCCCCTATTTTCCTCCTCTAAAACTGAAGTGCATCTGGGGTCCGCACCATAGGACGCACCTAGGTTTTAGAGGAGGAAAATAGAAAAAAAATTTTTGAAGCAAAAAATATGGTAAAAAAAACGTGTCTTATAGTCCGAAAAATATGGCAGGCCAAGAAAAAAAAAAAAGCAGTAAAAGGCATCTAAATTTAAAAGGAAGAAGTACAATGATCTCTGATTGCAGATGATACTATCTTAAATATGGAAAACCCTAAATATTCCATAACAAATTGTTAGAGCTATTAAGTGCATTCAGGAAAATAATAGGATACAAAGTCAATACACAAAAATCAGATACATTTCCGACATGAACAATGTACAATCTGAGAAGAAAATTACTAAAACAATTCTAGGAATAAAATACATAGGAATTAACCAAGGAAATGAAAGACTTGTACAATGAAAACTATAAACACTGGTGAAAGAAATTAGAGAGCCCTGGGTGGTATGGCTGAGTGGGTTGGGTGCCATCCCGCAAACTGAAGGGTTAGGTCCCAGCTGGGGCACATGGGAGAGGCAACCAATCCATGTTTCTCTCTCACATCAATGTTTCTCTCTTTCTTTCTTTCTCCCTCCTTTCCTTTCAAAAATAAATTTAAATAATATTTTTTAAAAGAGAGATACTTCAAACTTTTTAAAGAGAGAGAGAGAAAATACCCTGGCTGGTGTGGCTCAGTGGATTGAGCACTGGCCTGTGAACCAAAGAGTAGCAGGTTAGATTCCCATTCAGGGCACATGCCTGGTTTGCAGGCCAGGTCCCCAGTAAGGGGAGCTCAAGAGGCAACCACACATTGATGATTCTCTCCCTCTCTCCCTCCCCCTCTCTAAAAATAAATAAATAAAATCTTTAAAAAAAAAGAAATTAAGGAAGACATGAATAAATGGAAATACATCCTATGTCCATAGGATTGGAAAATTTATATTAAGATGTCAATTACTACTTAAAGCAATCTAGATTCAATGTAATTCCTACCAAAATCCCAATGATATTTTTACAATAATTTAAAAAAAGGAATCTTAAAACTCATATGGAATCTCAAGGGATCCCAAATAGCCAAAATAATCTTGAAAAAGGACAAAACTGAAGGTTTCATATCTCCTGATTTCAAAACTTACTACAAAACTCCAAGTCATGAAAACAGTATGGTGTTGGCATAAAGACAGACATAAATCAATGGAACAGAGCCTAGAAATACACTCTCACATGTATGGTCAAATGATTTTTGACAAGAGTGACAAGGCCATTCAATGGGGAAGGGACAGTCTTTTGAAGAAATGGTGCTGGGAAAATTGGGTATCCACTTGCAAAAACATGAAGTTGAACCCTTACATAACCATACGCAAAAAAAAAAAACAACTCAAAATGGACCTAGGACCTAAATGTAAGAATGTGAGACCTAAAAAAATAAAATTCTTCAAAGAGCCCTGACTGGTGTAGCTCAGTAGACTGAACACTAGCCTGCAAACCAAAGGGTCACCAGTTCGACTCCCAGTTAGGGCACATGCCTGGGTTGCCAATCAGGTTCCAGGTTGGAAGGTGTGCAAGAGGCAACCAACTGATGTTTCTCTGCCTTTCTTTCTCCCTCCTTCCTTCTCTCTCTAAAAATAAATAAAATAAACTCTTAGAAGAAAACACAGGACAAAAGCTTCATGACACTGGACTGGACAGTGATTTCTTCTTACACATGATCCTAAAGGCACAGGCAATAAAAGGAAAAAATAAACAAATTGGACATTGAAATTTTTATAATTTTGTATATCAAAACACAGTCTCAATGGAGTAAAAAGGCAACTCACAGAATGGGAGAAAATATTTTCAAATCATTTATATTCTAAGGGATTAATATCCAAAATATGTAAAGAACTCCTAAAATTCAGCAACAAAAAATAAACAAACACTATAAAAAAAGGACTAAGGATTTAAACATACATTTCTCCAAAGAAGGTATGCAGATGGCTGCTAAGCACATGAAAGTATGTTCAACATCACTGATAACTAGAGAAATGCAAAACTATAACAAGATAACAACTCGCATGTATTGGAATGCTTACTACCAAAAAAATAAAAATGAAAACAGCAAGTGTTGGCAAGGGTGTTGAGAAATTGTGCACTGTTAGTGAGAATGTAAAATACTATAGCTACAATGGAAAACAGTATGGCAGTTCCTCAAAAAATAAAAAATAGAATTACCATATGATCCAGCAATTCCATTTTTGCACATATACTCAAAGAATGGAAGGCAAGGTCTTGAAATTCTGACACATGCTATAATATGGATGATCCTTAAGGACACTATGTGAAGTGAAATAAGCCAATCACAAAAAGACAAATACTTTATAATTCCACTTATGAGGTACTTGAATCATAGAGACAAAAAAGTAGAATGATGATTTCTAGGGGCTAGAGAAAGAAGGAAATGGGACTTATTGTTTAATGGGTATAGAGTTTCTGTTTTACAAGATCAAAGGAGCTATGGAGATGGATAGTGGTGATGGTTGTGCAACAATGTGAACATACTTAGAGCCACTAAATGGCACCTTTAAAATTGGATAAAATAGTTAATTTTGTTACATGATTTTATACAACAAAAATCTTTAAAGCAAATTATTATGAAATAATTAGCCATAACTTTAAAAAAATTGGTTTTGCATCACTTCCTGGCCTTTTGACTAAGATGGAGTGTAAAAAATGGGCTTTGCCAAAAATAGATTAGAAAGCAGGATGTTCACACTACAGAACACGTAAAAAATCTGCACATACCCAACAGGTCTTGGTTTTTAAATTACTGAACACATAATCTTTGATTATCAATTCCCTTATAACTTTACATGCAAACACTGGGTGTTCTAAATAAAAACATTTGGAAAAATGATTTTCTTTTTCTTACATGCTAAAACTGCCTACTTAAGGTTAGTCCTTATAATTATAAGCTTTCAAAGTAACAAGCTAGAAGCTCATCTCCAACTATGAAGTCCTTGAGAAATGGAGGGTTATTTTGTCATCAACGACAACAAAACAAAGTTAAAAATCTTAAAATAATGAAGTCTTTTTCAGATTAACACTGTCCTACCGGACTGAACAGAGAAGCCAGGTGACAGGTATTTTATAGACTAAAAGAATTCTTACCTGGAAGATTACCCTTTGAAATGGTATCTGTATCCAAATTGTAGGTGTCCTGGAGACGCAACAGGGCTTTGGCTGCCCCAACCTGATCTTCATCATTAGGAAAGTACTGTCTCTGAATTGTTAGGTTAGAGATAAAGCCTGGAAATAAGGAAATAAGGGAGGGAGGAGACTTAGAACCTCAGAGACTCAAACTTCCAATATAGTCTTTACAAAGTTTTTTCAAAATTGATTTTATTATCATTTTCTACCATACTTTGTTCTACATGCTCAAGGATAAAAAATTAAATACACTGAATGAGACTTGACATACCTCTAACTCTCTATTTTCCCAAACCTTTTCTAGTGTTGCTTAATCTGAGGTCACTGCATAAATTATCCCTGTATTAGTAATACAAATAAATTATGTCTGTATGCATTAGTAGATAAAGATCAACTAACATAATAACAGAGCTTTTAGTTATATAACATAGCCTCCACTAACTTAAAAAATGAACAGATTTGAAAATGATATTCATTGGCAACCAATTATATTTTCAGGTAACAGATGGTATGTAAAATACATGCTTTTAAATTCTGTTATTTTCTTTTCTGTGTCGCACATTATATAAATACATAAATATACAAAGTTTGGTGGAATTCTTTAAGGAAAAGAAGAGTTATTAATTACATATTTAAGATTATCAGCCCTGGCTGGTATGGCTCAGTGGATTGAGCATTGGTCTAAGCAGCAAAAGGTCATCAGTTCAATTCCCAGTCAGGGAATTGAACCCATGCCTGGGTTGCAGGGCAGGTCCCCAGCTGGGGGCATGTGAGAAGCAATCAATTGATGTATCTCTCACACATTAATGTTTGTCTCCCCCTCTTTCTCCCTCCATTCCCCTCTCTCTACCAGTAAATAAATAAAATTTTAAAAAGACTTACACTCATATTTTTTAAAAGATTATTAAGTAAGCTTGTTTATTAAAATATATTTAGCCCTGGCTGGTGTAGCTCAGTGGATTGAGCGCGGGCCTGCAAACCAAATGATTGTGGTTGGATTCCCAGTCAGGGCACAGGCCTGGGTGGCAGGCCAGTTCCCAGCAGGGGATGCACAAGAGGCACCCATACATTGATATTTCTCTCCCTCTCTCCTTCCCTTCCCCCTCTAAGATAAATAAAATCTTTAAAAAAGAGAATGACTATTCTTTATTTAAAAAATAATGTAATATAATAAAATATATTTAGATCTAATTATCGAATATGGTGTTCATCAATCAAGATTTGCTCTATATAAAAACCTTAATTTCAAAACTTTGTATACAAAATATATCACAAATCAAACTAACTAATTACTGCTAACTATATAACCCCTTAAGGAGAATGGATGCTAAATACTCCTTAAGGAACCAAAAAAAAAAAACAAAAAGGGATTTAAATTTTTTTAAATGTGTCATCATTTGCCAATAAAAGTTTGGTATGAGACCTCCTTGCCCTCTCATTTACTTACCAACTTTTTTGATCAGCAAAGGGCTATGCATTTCTACGTTAATGAAAATGTAAAAATGAACAACTAGCTGGAAAAGGGCTAAAGTTCACAACAAGCATTTTTTTTAGTTTTAAAACCAACTCTCAGTCACAATATCTACATGGAATTTTACAAGCAAGTTTTATAAATTTTACAGATGACTATACTGATTTTTAGGCCCCAAAACAATTTTAAGAAGTTGTTTAAATTCTCCCCAATAAAAAGAGGAAAAATATATATAGTAGCTTTATGGATGACTACCACAATTAAAATGTCAAAGTCTCAAGGTTTACCTTATAAAAGAACTCAGATCCTACAGATCATTATTTGAGAATTTTAAATAAATGAAGAACTGAATATGCATGTGTATACATATATATGTGTGTATATACTCACACACGACCTTTAAAATGTTGTCATGGTGTTATATATGGGAGCAAATAATCACATTATTTCCTCTCACTGTGAGGAAGTACTCGTAGTGCTTGCCTTAACTTTTCTTTTCAAGGTTTCCTATCCTATGAAAAATATTTAGTGTAGTTTACGTAACTATTTCATCTATGTAGCTAGCTCAATTCTCTCCCCCTCTCTTTAAAAAAATATTTTTGAATACCATATGATTTCACTCATATGTAGAATCTAATAAACAAACTGAACTAACAGGCAAAACAGAGACAGGCTGTCTCGTGGATAGAGAACAGGCTGGCAGCCCTGGGGTGGGGGTGTTAGAAAGTGGAAGAGTCAAAAGGGCTCATGGACATGGACAACAGTGTGGAGGCAGCAGGACGAGGGTATAAGTCAGATAATCGATAATGGAAAAATACAATAAAAAATAAATCTTAAAAAAAAATGTCTTGGCCACCTTCAGTCATTCAACAGATATTTGAGCCTGTACTATGTACTAACCCCAATTCCTTTTCTTCCTTAAGATTCAGACTTCATTTTCTGGGTCTGTTAATAAAATACTTAAACACCTTAATGTTCCAATTACAATTTATTGTTTCAAATACAGACATTCATTATTACTGTTTGCAGCCTCAGTTTTTAAATTTATTGTCTATATTAAGTAAAACAATCCTAAGTTTCAAAAATACTGTCTAGCCCTGGCTGGTGTGGTTCAGTGGACTGAGTGCTGGCCTGTGAAACAAACGGTTGCTGGTTCAATTCCCAGTCAGGGCACATGCCTGGGTTGTGGGCCAGGTCCCCAGTGAGGGGACGTGAAAGGCAACCACACACTGATATTTCTCTCCCTCTCTTTCTCCCTCCCTTCTCCTCTCTCTATAAATAAAAATAAATTAAAAAAAAACACCCCAGAAATAATTCAGTTGTAATAGTTAACACGTGATGTTCTGGGAACTGAATATATCCCTACTTTTGGCATTTCTACAGGTGGTAGCAATATTGCCTTACTTTTGGGGGCTCATTTTCTTACCATCTGACATATCCTTAAGGACTAGATTCTCCAACTCACTCCATTCAGTGTTCAGACGTTTCACTAACTTGAAGGCATTTACAGGATGCCCAACAAATCCTTCAGGATCTTTTGTCGCTGTGCTAGTTAGCCGATCTAACTTCTCTGCCCATCTATACATGTAAGACATATAATTAGGAAAACACAATTTAGTAAGGCACTCAAAAAAAAAGTCTATATTAGAGGTTTTCGAGTTAAAACAGTATCTAAAAATTCTTTTTAAAAGTAAAATTATGAAGGTTTTTTAAAAAGCAAAATGCTCTTAAGGATAAAATCTAGCATGGCAGAATAAAAATATAACTACAAGACTTTTTTCTTTAGTTTTTTCCCTCCCAAATGGTTACAGTAAACCTATCTTAGTAAAAGTTGTAATTGGATCCTTCTAGTAATGGTCTAAATATTCATTCACGCACAGGTCCTTAAAGCAAATAACTGATTATTGCAAAGTACAAATTAGCCCAATCCAAATTCAGTATATGTCCATTTAAATCAAACTTACATCAAAATTTTACACTCATAACCAAAAAAAAAAAAAAGAGTACTTATCTACTTATTAAACAAAAGCTAAGATTACCTATGAACCCAAGTCAATTAAAAATAAATTATCCTTTGAGGAAAAACTATACCAATTAAATAATACTAACCATACTTATCACTGTAATCTCTAGAATGGAAACATAGCAATGAAAGATAAATAGATTTGGGAACTTGCTCCAGAAAGTGTTTTGGTTAGGGAGGTTGGAGGACAGAAGATATTAACAACCATTTTAAATTTTTTTTAGTCAACAACCATATCCATTTATATTCTTATCTCAATCCATGTTCTTCCATGTGAACTCTTGGCCCAGGCCTAACTCTTGTTTTCTTTGCTCCTATTTTAGCCATTTCATCTGGCTTTTTAACAGAGAGATGGCTTTCATTTCCAGTCAATGTTTTAGCTCTAGAAATAAAACAGGTGGAGTCAGAGTCATAATAAATAAACACTTTTTCTTACTTTTTTATTTGTTCTAATTTGTCTTCTTCTGCCTTAATATAGTCTTTCAGGGACGTCACCAGGTCCTTCTCTATATAAATCAAATCAGTCATCTGACCTTAAAGAAGGAGAAGGAAACATTATCAAATACCCATATTCACCAACACTAGTATTTTAGACTAATTTAAGAATAATCAAGAATGCTTCTTGCTATGAAACAATTTAACTGGCATGAGAGAGCATATTTTTCTTCCTTTTTTTTTAAACCGGATAAATAAAAACAAAGCCAAAAATTTTTCTACTGATGTGTTCCAATTCTAATTTTCAAGCTACTTAACTTGCAAAGATAGACTGTATTAGTAAATTGTCTTCTCATCTAAAAATATAACAACACTACTTTCCAAGGATCAATATTCTTCTTGACCCCAACTCCTACCACACCATTATTTAATTTTTTAGGCTAACTAGAAACAATTTTTTATTCCATAAGTAAAAACTACACTAACAAATAGTATTATTCACAGCTGAAATAAAATAATCCATATTTATTTATAATGGGTATGAGAGAACTCATCATTTTATATCCTAAAATTAGGTGTCATAAATATAATACTTGTGTTTTAATTAGCTCTACAATCACACAAGGGTAAAGCTGGGCAACAAAATGAAGTAAAACATCCCATTTAAAACCAATGAAGTATGCATATAAGAAAATATAAAAGGATACACATCAACCATGAGGAATATTTCTGGGGGTAAGAGGGCATGCAGGTGTCTTACACTCTATGTACTTCTGATTTTTCCTCCTTTAAACAATATGCCATTTTTACAACACTTTTATAGATGTTTTAAAATTATAATGTAGGAAAAAGTAAGTTAGGTTCACAACAGATTCTTAAATGGAAAAGCAGGCTATGAAATAATGTTGTGTATATCTGTGCATTAAGAAAGACTAAGTATATGCATTAAATTATTTGCTGGATGGAACCATTAATAGAGAATTTTCTTTCGTATGTTTTCCTAAATTTTCATAAGTTTCTAATTTGTAAATGTTCTGCTTTTGTAATCAGAAAAAATAAAGAAAAACAGGTTGAATTTTTAAATGAGAATGTATTTTTGAATACAGTATATATTTCTTTTTACTAATTTAAAACACCAAAAAATAAAAAATTTTAAATACAAAAACAATACAAACCAAAAGAGAGTTAAGACTTACCAATTGAAGTAAAAAAGCCTGCATGGGCCAAAGATTGAGGAAGTAGAATCCCTATGATTAAAATACACCGGATCATTTTGGAAGTCTTTATTTTACAGGTTCACACACCTACAAGAAAAATATGGTCATTACAAAAAATTTTTAAAAGTCAGAGTAGGAAAAGTTTCTAACTTATTTTTCTTACAAACAAAAATGTAAGTCAGACCCCAAGGTTGCCGGTAGAACTGCTGCCAATTCTTGTAAATTGATTAATTACTTAATAAGAGCCACTATTTTATTTTTCATATAATTATAGTACTAATTGATATTTCATGTTAAAAAAATACATGTTCATTATTACTTGATAATTTATGTTTACAATTCAACCTGAGTTTATTTTCTCCTTAATCACTAATTACGGCAATTAGGGTAACTGGATAATAGTACTGCTTTCACATAGCCTGAAAAATAACTTTTCTGTGATCCAGAGCTAAACCATCAATTTCCCATAAAAATACACTGCTCTATTAAAGTAACCTAACTTGACTATTACCAAAATACACCCTAAAATGTTAGAATACATGCTAAAGAGAACAAAGTTTTCAGAGCTTTCCAATTAATCCTTTAATTTCCAACTTGCTCTGTCTTTTCCCTATATGGCTTTAAATTTTAAAATAAGTTCAATTAGTCTTCCAGCCAAGATGCAGGTGAAGGTAGACACACTGTGCCTCCTCGCACAACCAAAATAAGGACAACAAAAATTTAGAAACAAAAAACCATCCAGTACTGACAGAAAATCTAACTGTAT
>PVKM010028916.1:0-10573 GCA_004027735.1 Carollia perspicillata
TAATATTCTTATTATGCACACCCTCTCCCACCCTCTCCTACCCTCATTCCCCAACCCCTAGCTCACATCCATGTGTCACACTCATAAATTCCTTGGCTTCTACATTTCCCACACCACTCCCACCCTCCCCCTGTCCACCTTCCACCTACCATCCATGCTACTCATTCTCTGCACCTCTTCCCCCTCTCTCCCCGCACCCCACTTCCCTGTTGATAACCCTCCACGTGATCTCCATTTCCTCAGTTCTGCTCCTGTTCTGACCACCTGCCCCGTTTGCCTGGTTTCTTGTTCCAGGTGTGGCTGTTAATAATTGAGAGTTTGCCACCATCCCACTGTACATGTTTCCTGCCGCCTTGTTCCTAAATAAGTCCCTTCAACATTTCATTCAGTAAGGGCTTGGTGATGATGAACTCCTTCAAGCCCCCCCATCTGAGAAACACTTTATCTGCCCCTCCATTCCAAATGGAAGCCTTGCTGGATAGAGCAGTCTTGGATTGTAGGTCCTTGCTTTTCATGACCTGCAACACTTCTTTCTAGGCCCTTCTTGCCTCTAAGGTCTCTTTTGAGAAACCAGCTGATAGTCTGATGGGAACTCCTTTGTAGGTAACTGTCTCCTTATCTCTTGCTGTTTTTAAGATTCTATCCTTATCTTTAATCTTGGCTAATGTAATGATGATGTGCCTTGGTGTGTTCCTCCTTGGGTCCACTTTCTTTGGGACTCTCTGAGCTTCCTGGACTTCCTGGAAGTCTATTTCCTTTGCCAGATTGGGGAGGTTCTCCTTTATTATTTGTTCAAATAACTTTTCCACTTGTTGCTTTTCCTCTTCTCCTTCTGGTACCTCTATAATTCAGATGTTGGAATGTTTAAAGTTGTCCTGGAGGTTCCTAAGCCTCTCCTCATTTTTTTTGAATTCTTGTTTCTTCATTCATTTCTGATTGGATGTTTCTTTCTTCCTTCTGGTCCACTCCGTTGATTTGAGTCCCAGTTTCTTTCCCATCACTATTGGTTCCCTGTGCATTTTCCTTTATTTCCCTTAGCATAGCCTTTATTTTTTCATCTGATTTGTGACCAAATTCAACCAATTCTGTGAGCATCCTGATTACCAGTTGTTTTGAACTGTGCATCTGATAGGTTGGTTACCTCTTAGTCGCTTAGTTGTATTTTTTCTGGAGCTTTGATCTATTCTTTCCTTTGGGCCTTTTTTTTTGGTCTTGATGTGCCTGTTAGGTAGTAAGGGGTGGAGCCTTAGATGTTCACCCTGGTGGGTCAACCCACGTCGCTGGGTTGTGACACTGTCTGTGGAGGAGGGGTCCGAGAGGGAACAATGGTGCTTATTCTGTTCTCTGCTGGTTTTCAGTCACTTCCCCCACTTCCCACAAGCAAACTGGGCCCTTCTGGTGCTTGTTCCCAGGTGAGTGGGTTTGCGTACATTCTAGGACCCTGTGGGTCTCTCCAATGAACTCTCTTATGAGGCTGGGAGTTTCTCCTGGCACCTCAACCCACACAGATGTTTTCAATCAGTGATTTGAGGCTTTATTTCCCCGCACTGGGGCCCTGGGTTGTGCAGTCTGTCCCACTCCCTAGTTTCACCTGGTTTATCTGCGAGCAAATATGGGACTGCCTGGTCCCCCGGCTTCCTTGCACGCTGACCCCTCCACAATCCACCGCCTCACTGGGTCCACCAGCTGCCACCTTGCTACAAGTCCTCTCTGCCTGGCTGCCTGTCTCCACCTCTCCTACTGCTCTGGATTAATGTGTCTTCTTTAACTCTTTGGTTGTCGGACTTCCATACAGTTCAATTTTTTGTCAGTTCTGGTTGGTTTTTGTTTTTAAATCGTTGTTGTCCTTATTTTGGTTGTGCGAGGAGGCACAGTGTGTTTATTTATGCCTCCATGTTGGCCGGAAGTCCTTGACTGTTTTATTCACTGATGTAATGCCAGTGAACAAGAATGGAGAATGAATAGTCAGTCATATGAAGGCAGCTCCACCTCCAGTGTCTCATTCTCGTTTCAACAGGAGGAAGAATGAAGTGATAAAGAGCAGATATATTAGGAAAGCAGAACCTCTCTTCCTGTGTTATTGGATTACTGGCCAAACTGTTACATGACCACCTCTAACTGCAATAAAAGCTGAGACATTTTCTTTGGCTGGCTACAATGTTACTGTTCACACAAAATTTAATTTATGTTGGTAAAGAACAAAGGGAGCAGTTACTGAGTAGGTCACTGGTGATGTCTGTCGCAACAACCATATCTACTATATTTTTGACAAAAGGTTTAGGATATAAGGACAAGAATGAATAACCATTAACTATTCAGAGAAAAATATTAATGTTACCTTTTAATGTTGCCTTATAAAAGGCAATCAAAAACATTCAAGAATTTCTACTTTTGTTTCAGTAACACTAAGGGGGAAAACCAGCACAACTTTTACAGAGTTCTGGGAGATAAAATGTAAACCAAGACTTTTCTACATATCTAAGATGTGAATAATATATGGTACCAAGAAAAAGATATTCTCAAATATTAAACAGCCCTGAAAATATACTGCTTATAATTTGCTCTTGAGTAAAATTACTTAAATGTGTACTATTACAACTGCTCTTTTTGTCTTTTCTAAGAAAAAATACTCCTGCCCCTGGGAAGCTTTGTACTATGTTAGCTTGGCTAGGCTGAACTACATTTCCCAGAATTCCCCATTGCATATATTTTTAGTTGGAGACCCGTGTGGGAGACTTGCAGGGCAAAAATGAAGCGAACATTTCGTAGCTCACACAGTGTCTCTGATCCACTGGCTCATCTCATAGGCATGAGGCATGGCCAGGTCTGAAAGGACATCTCTTCCTGGGTCTTTCTTTAGCCTCTCTCACTTCTTAGTCAGGTGACTGTGCTTATCTCTGGGACAAGGAACTTTGTCTTTTGGAGGACATGCCTATCATCTAAGTCAGAAACACCAAGAACTGACACAGATAGAAATCGGCCCCATGGCCTTCAGCTTGTCCCTGTGTGTTCCAGCTTGTTCTTTGCTTCCCTCATGCCACATTCCTCTTTTCTTCCTGACTTCCTGCCCTGTGGACTTCAAGTTTTGGGATCAGATGGGAAGACAATAGCTCCGCACAAGGAGGCAAGATGGACAGATCCCTGCAATAGATTTTTTTACAAACATGCACACACACACATTCCACATTCTAGTGGTTTTGTTTCTCTGATTGGATTTAGACTGATAAGTATAAAAACAAATTCTCCGATAATTTCTTCTAAGAGTTTTAGAATTTTGCCTTTCAAAAATTATATAAATAAGATATTATTTTTACAAGGTAATAGATAGTTGCATGGATTTTTAATAATTACTAAAACCAATTATAATACAGTGGAAATAAGTTAAAGAAAAAGATTTGTCTTTAGTTCATCTCATTGATTTTTGTGAATGGTATGAATAGGAGTCCAGTCTCATTTCTTTCCATATGATTAACCAACTGCCCCAGCATTCTTAATTGGAAAGTCCATCTCTTCTTGAATGAGATAAAGTAATATCCACTTTAGTGTCACGGGCACCGGCTGGCAGTGCCCTTGGCGTTATGGATGAGATATGAGACAAATTCACATGGACTACCGAGTCCTGTGGAGGAAAAGGGGATGGCACAGCTACTCCCTCAAGGGGAGAATGCCTCAGAGCAGCCTGGCCACCCTCTCAAGGGGAGAGTGTGCAGACCCTTGCCTGGACAGAGGTTTTATTGGGTTTCTGGTGCAGGAATTCAGGTACAACTTATTAATCATTCACAGGCAGTAAGGATTAGGCGATAGATAAGGAACCATTAGGGCTTATTCTGATTTAGGGTCTATCAACTAAGGAAAGTAAACTTGTTTCTTGCTCAGGTCTTTAACTAAAAGCATTCTTAGCATAGCAGGTGTCACAGGAATTTACATATCCTTTCTCTGGCCTGATTACCTGGGGAGCCCGCCCTTTCCAGCACAGGGCTGCACCGCTCCCTGTCATTGTTTCAGGCTTAAGCCAAGTAGAGGAGGTGAGGTAGCCAAGGAATTTTCAGAGACTTCTTGAGGACTCAGGGGAGTCAGGCTTCGTCAAAGCCAAGGGGAGAGGGTCCGGCACCCCATTTTCTCCATAGCCCCCCAAGCCTTTCCCTGGGGCCTCCACATGATCATGCCTGTCTTAGGTCATTCCCCCCTTGGGGAATCTTACCCGTCAGGCTAACTGATCAAGCATTGGGGGCCAGTTATGAAAAAAGGAGCAGAAGCAGTGCTCCTTCTAGGGAGATAAGCTCTGTCTCCTTAGTGGTTTATGGTCTGGAGGTTGCTCACTCAGCCTTAGCCATGGGGGTGGTTACAGCTCCTGAAACCAGGCAGGGTGGTTCCCAACACTTTATCATACGTAGCCAGTGTTCACCTGTGTGGGGGTTTATGTTCTGGTCCTTTTCTTAGGTTCCATTGGTATATCTATGTCTCAGTGAGTACTTGTGCATTAATTACAATAGCTTTTAATGCATAAGAGGGGCCCAAAAAACAGAATTTATTTATAAAAATTGTGTGCTTATTCTTACACTATAAATTTCAGTCACCTTCAAAGTACCCTCCATTTGATACGATACACCAGTCGAGATGTTTCTTGCATTGCTCAAAACAGGTTTTGAACTTGTCAGTTTTTATGCCTTTTAGTGCTTCTGCCATTTCTTTGTTTCACTTCTTCAATATCAGCAAAACATCTCCCTTTGAGGACTGTTTTCATCCAAAGAAACAACAACAGCAAAAGAAGTCACTGAGGGCAAGATCGGGTGAATAGTGAGGGTTGGGTACGGGGCTCCTGCCGTTTTTGGTCCAAAACTGCTGAAAACTCAGTGCAGTATGGACAGGTGTGCTCGTAAGTCACCCAACATGAAATGGCAAATGCACTGAAAGAGTCTTAAAACAATTCACTGAAACTGAATGCAGCCTCTGACAACAGTGCCGGCTGGTACAATGATACAGATGCATTCCTAGAACACTCACTTACCAGGGAAGCCTGTACGACAAGGAGACCACCCTCCAGAAGATAATTCAGTCTTTTGGGGGGGTCCTTCTTATAAATCTTGGCAAGTACCCTCTTACTACTCAGCAAAAGTATCTTGGCATTTTTTTATCCTTTGATACTTTTATATACATTTTAGAAGCATCTTGTCAAATTCCATAATGTAATCTGTTGGACAAATATTGGGCTTGAATGGAATCAATAGATTAATTTGGAGATAATTGATATGTATATAATGCTGATAGAATCTCTAAGAATGGTACATTTCTCTGTTCTATCTTCTGTAATGCCTTCAATTGAGTTTCTAAATAGTCTCTAAAGAAAGAACTTATACAACTCAACAACAGGAGGACAAACAATCCAATTAAAAATAGGCAAGAGAGGACATGCAGATGGCCAGTAGACATATGAAAAATGCTCAACATCACTGACCATCAGAGAGATGCAAATTAAAACCACGATGAGATACCACCTCACACCTGCCAGAATGGCTGTCCTCAATAAATCAATAAACAAGTGCTGATGAGGGTGTGGAGAAAAAGGACCCCTCATGCACTACTGGTGGGGACACAGACTGGTGCAGCCAATAAAAAACAAGATTTGAAAGAAAGTAGAAAGAATTCTACTTTCCTGTCTTCCAAATTTCTGATCTTTCCTTTCACTTGATCTAATCTGTTGTTAACACCTCTATTGAATTTCTGTGGTCATTTTAGGTTTAGCTTTGTGATTTCTGTTTGGTACTTTTAAATATTTTCTATCTCTTCACCGAAAGTCTCCCTTTGTTCTTTCATTGCTCTTCTGACCTCAGTGAGCATCATTATGACTTCTTTCAACGATCAGGTAAACCACTTCTTCCATTTGATTAATTTCCGTTTTTAGAGATTTATTTTGTTCTTTATTTGGCACATATCTCTCTGTTTCTTCATTTTTTTCTTGACTGCCTGCGTTGGGTTCTATGCATTAGATAAAACAGTCCACCTATCGCAGTCTCGGTATAGGAGAAGAATCTCATTGATCAGCCTGGCCCAAACTCCTAGTTGTCTCTCAGATGTCTGTGATTGTCTAGGTGTCCTTCTTTGTTCTCAGTGGCACCCCAGTAGTTTACGTTGTGGCAAGACATGTCAGTGTCCCAAAGGGAAGGATCGCAGTCACCACCCACCTGCAGGGTGAGTAGAAGAAGTTGAATCCTCAGGTAGCGCCTGGGAAAGTATATGTTTAAGTCCCTGCAGAGAAGAGCTGGGAGATGGCTATCTTGCCTGTTCCCTCTGTGCTGACTCAAGGTGGATAGCTGTGGAGGAGGGGGTGTTCCTACACCTGTTAAGAAGTGTTTTGTTGTTGTTGTTGTTGTTTTCTTACAGTCATATGAGACTCATAAATGCAAGGCCCGCTGGCTATGAGAGCCAGGCATTCCAGTGAGCCTGTCCTCAGGTGGGACCTGCAAACACTGTAGCACCAGACAGGTATACAAGCTCCTTTCGGGGAGGTACTGTTGACTTAGCTTTATTATTAAATCAGGTGGAGGGAGAATGTGGAATTCTCAGTCCTGGGGAGGACCACAGCCAGCCCCAAGTGCCTACTAAATTAGAAGCCTGGCCCTCAAGCAGTGGTTTTTAAAGTATGTAGATAAATCTCTTTCTGGGAAAGACTGGGCAATGTATGATTTAGCCTGCTCCCTCTGCTCTGAGCCTTGGGGCATAGTCTGTTAGGAATAGTTTCTTTGCTTTCTGTGCTGTGGGACTTGGGGGTGGAAACCCCTTTGGTTACTGAAGCCCGGTGACCCGGGGACACATCCCTTGGGTGGAAGCTGCAGCGTGCACGTGTGTGTCTCAGCTCCTTTCAGTCAGACACTGGCAGTTTCAAGTGGGCTGGAGGGAAAAGGTGAGGTATGTGTGTCGTCTTCCTCAGTGTTGCAGGGAGTATTGTAGCCAGCTGCTAGTGCCTGCTGTATTGAAAGACTGGCCTTCATACAGGCTTTAAAAATATGTAGATATCCTTCTTTCAGAGAAAAACTGGGAGTTGGGTGATTTTGTCTTCTCCCTCTGTGCTGAGCCTTGGGGGAGAGCCCTGGTGAATGCGCATGCACCCATTAAGAACCACTTTTTTTTTGGAGTTCTGGCCAAGATGGGGATGTAGGTAGAAACCCTTTGCTACCTCACAGAACCAAAAGGAAAACAACCAGAAGTACCAGAAAATCAAACTGCATGGAACTCCACAGTCCACCAGACCAACCAGTTCCATAAGGCAGGGCTGGCTGGGAACCCGTGGGGAGGCAGGAGGCTGGGCAGACAGGGCTGACTGAATGGGAAACTGAGGCTCAGAGCTGACTGTGGACTACAGCTGGGGGTTGCCACAGTGGGAGAAACTCCCAATCTCACAGAGAATTAGTTGGAAAGTGGGGCTAGAGCCCAGCAGGCGAGTTGCATTGTTCCCTCTCTGGCTCCTCCCCCACAGACAGTGCCACAGCGCAGCGAGGAGGGTTGCCCTTCCCCGGTGAACACCTAAGGCCCTACCCCCTTACAACTTATTAGGTGTGTCAAGACAAGGAAATATGGCCCAAATGAAAGAACAGATCAAAACTCCAGAAAGAGAGCTAAGCAATGAGGAGGTAGCTAACCTATCTGATGGAGAGTTCAAAGCCCTGGTAATCAAAATGCTCACGGAACTGATTGAGCTTGTTTGCAAAATGAAAGAACAAATGAAAGATATCCAAAGTGAAATAAAGCAAAATATTTAGGGAACCAACAGTGACAGGAAGGAAACTAGGACTCAGATCAACGATTTAGAACAAATGAAAGAAATAAACAGAATGACGAAACAAGAATTTTTTAAAAAATGAAGAGAGGCTTAGGAACCCCTGGGACAACTTTAAACATTCCAATATCTGAATCATAGGGGTGCCAGAAGGACAAGAACAAGAGCAAGAAATTGAAAACTTATTTGAACAAATAATGAAGGAAAACTTTCCCAATCTGGCAAAGGAAATAGACTTCCAGGAAGTCCAGGCAGCCCAGAGAGTCCCAAAGAAGTTGGACCCAAAGAGGAACACACCAAGGCACATCATCATTAAGTTACCCAAGATTAAAGACACAGAAAATCCTAAAAGCAGTAAGAGAAAAGGAGACAGTTACCTACGAAGGACTTCACATAGGCTATCAGCTGATTTCTCAGAAGAAACCTTGCTGGCAAGAAGGGGCTGGAAAGAAGTATTTGAAGTCATGAAAGGCAAGGACCTACATCCAAGATGACTCTATCCAGCAAAGCTTTTATTTAGAATGGAAGGGCAGATAAAGTGCTTCCCAGATAAGGTCAAGTTAAAGGAGCTCATCATCACCCAGCCCTTATGTGAAATGTTAAAGGGACTTATCTAAGAAAAGGAAGATCAAAACTATGAACAGTAAAATGACAACAAACAACTATCAACAAATGAACCTTAAAAAAAAGAAAAACAATAAGAAGAAAAACTAAGCAAACAACCAGAACAGGAACTGAATCAGAGAAATGGAGATCACATGGAGGGCTTTCAGTGGAGAGGGGGAAAAGAGGGGTAGGTGGGGAAAGGTACAGGGAATAAGAAGCATAATTAGTAGGCATTAAATAGATGGGGAGAGGTCAAAAATGGTATAGGGAACAGAGAATTCAAAGAACGTATATGTACAACCCATGGACATGAACTAAGAGGTGGGGGATGCTGGAGAGTTGGGGGAGGTGTGGTGGAGTGGAGATAAAGGGGGGAAAATTGGGACAACTGTAATAGCATAATCAATAAAATATACTTAAAAAAAACTGCTTTTTTGTAGGACATAGTCTTGTGGGTCTCCTGGACATGAGGTTTCAGAGCTAGGTGCTTTCAGAGCCAGTTCCTCTGGTGGATTTTTAAAAGTTGAGGCCTAAGTTTTTGTGAGGTCTAAATCTTTAACTTCTTGAGGAGAATCTGGGAGTTGGAGGCTTCTTGTCTGTATCTGTGGGTGTTCTCCTGTGTGTCTATATTTCAAATCTTCATCTCCTTTTTCTTGTAAAAACACCAGATTGAAGACCCAGCCTAAATCTAAGATGGTCTCATCTCCAGATCATTTACTTAATCACATCCACACACACAAAAAAATACTTCTGTTTCTTAATTAGGTTATATTCACAGATACCGGGGTTAGGATTTGGACATTCCTTCTTGAGGACATAATTCAACACGCCACAGCTACACTCTGATTAATTTCCTGATACACATTTTTGTTTATTAATCTGTTTTTAGTTATGTCACATTTCCTGCTTAGCATATCCACTGAAGTTTGTAAAATTTCAATTGGTATATTTTCAGTTTTTAAAATACTCAGTCTGTAGTTTCTTCTCTACTCATATTTTAAAGCTGTTCTTTATTTTTGTATTTAGAAAAATTTGGCTATTTATATTTTGTGGGTCCTTTTCTTTCATTTGCTTTTTCTCTTGGTTCATAGTGCCTTGTTCCCCCCCCCCCCATTTTTAATTTAAATGTATTGGGGTATCGTTGTTTGGTAATAGTATATAAACTTCAGTTCAACAGCTTTATGACACGTCATCTCTGTATTCCATTGTGGGCTCATCACCCAAACTTCAGTCCTCTTTTCTCGTCATATATTTGACCCTCTTCACTCTCTTTGTCCTCCCCCAGCCTTGGCCCTGCTGGCAACTACCATACGGTTGTCTGTGTCTGTGAGTGTTTTTGTTTTGTTTGTTCATTTGTTTCTTTTTGCTTTATATCTCACAGATAGGTAAAATTATATGCTCTCATAGGGTAAGAGTGAGAATGACAAGAAGTGAGGTTGGAGAGCTAAGGGCAGGGACGTATCCGTAGGCCTGATGGCATAATATGGAACCCAAACTTTATCCTAAGAGAAACATAGTTACTGAAGAGCTTCAAGCGGAAACGTATCTTGATTGAATTTATGTTTTAGCCATATTGTTCTGTATGAAGAAGAGTTTAGATGGGGCCAAGACTGGATACAGGGGAAAAGATAGTGGACTACTGAAGGAATGCAGGTCAGAAATAAAAGGACGATAATGGACGCATTTGATATTTTGTAGATAAATCTGTAGAACTTCATGACTCTCTGGGTGTCGGAAGTGAAAGGCAGGCTAGAGTTAGGGACAAAGCCCAGGTTTCTGGCCAGGGCAGCTGGAAGGGTGGCATTCTCACTCACTTACACGGGGAACAATGAAGAGGAGTAGATTCGGAAGATACATTTCATTTTGTACGTGTTGCATGTGAGACACTTTTGACACTTGGGATACTCGTGAGAATGTCTCCTACGCAAACTTCTTTGCCTCCGGAAAGTGCAAAAGATGAGGTAGTTTCCCTATAAACTATATGAAAACAAGCAGTTTCCCTTAAAGAGGAGTGGGAAGATCCTGTACAGCATTTGAGAATGGAAACCAATTCTTTCATCTCTTTCTTTTGCATCCTTGCCCTTGGTTCTGGATGAGCTATGTCCTCAGCATTTGCTGTACAAAATGTGGTTATCACACAGGTAATTTAATTCAGCTTATAGACAGTGCAATGCAGCTTCCCCAGATCCAAAG
>PVKM010028917.1:0-18037 GCA_004027735.1 Carollia perspicillata
TATCGTTAGGTTAGTGTGGATTTCGAGTCACTTGTGAGTCTGTTTTATATTTTCAAAATGTAAATTTCAAAATGTAAATCCACATAAATTTTGACATAATATGACAGTCGTTAGATGATTCTGTTAGACTGATTTAATATTTTAAAAACAAAGAATTCAGTTTATGAAATAATAGGCATCATAGCCCACTGGTGGTTAGGAATCTGGGATTTCGTGTCCAAGAGATCCAGGTTTGGGGTCTAGTTTACTTTTTTTAGGTTTTGACAAAGGACTTATTTACTTACTTAAATACAAGGTTCAGGCCAGGCAGGGGAAGGAGTAGACGGGCATCACACAAGAGCAAAAGTCCCCTGGGATTCTCCCCTTCCTCATCTCCCCTTTGAGAGGCCACAGCTAAATGGCTGAAACTGGGTCCCAATGACCACTAGCCCCTTAGGGGAAGAAGAACATATGTGTCCCCAGGCCCCTGGTCAGGGGTCAGGGACCCGAGCTCTCAACTTCCTGGGTTCCCAGACCTGTAGCCCTACCCCGGCTCAATGGTGTGTCCTGCTCTCTGGTTCATCCTCGGACAATATGATTCATATTTCTTTGCCGAGGTGATCTTACCTATAAAAGGGTAATAGTGAGATTTCCAGCATCATAGGTATGATCGTACCAATTAAATGGGATAAAATAAAGATGCGTACAAAGCTTGACATGGTATGGTTGTCGTATGTTAGCACATCATTTGTTTTTGTCAGCCAGTGACTGAGAAAACACACCCTAATGCCCCTTACACATGTGTTCATTCTCTCAGATGTAGTTGTCGGCAGAAGGAATTCAGTTGTTTTCACTGCAGGAGTTCAAACTCAGAGAATGTCTGCTAGGCGAGCGCAGCATTTGGGCCAAGGTTAGCTGCCACTAATCCTGAAGATGGGCAGTTCTGTTCTGGTCAGTTGGTGGCCACTTAATGGGCTTTACCATGGACGCCGATAACTTAGCAGGTACAATTTATTTGGTCCCTGTTTTTAGAGTTAAAGCATTTTCAGTCAATTTTATGCTTAAGGCTCAATGGACCATGACCCAATGTCTCCTAAATGGGGTGGGGACACTCACAGAAATGGTAAGGACGGCCGTAATCTAGTTTTGTCCTCACAGAGATAATGACCCCGTCCCCGGAAGTGACCAATGGTAATGAAAGTGAACAAAAAGAGTAAAAGATGTGAATATCTCAAAAGGACCATTCGATCACGCTTCGGCAGGGAGGTGACTTTTTACCTACTTCCCGTTGGTGAAGTAAATACAAACTGAATTCTTGTGTTAAAAGTGTTTACTTTTGCACCAAAAACAGTAACAGAGACAGCGTGTTTCAATTAAAAGGAACCCTGGAGCAAAAATGTGTTGCAGTCAGGGGTAGAAGCATCATTATCTCGCAGGCACCGCAGTCGAGATAATGAACAGCTAAGAACACTGGACAATGGGAGGTGAAGGATGGCTTGTCATGAAATTGTCACTGCAATCCAAGCTCCCTCTCCATTAGTAGGTGCCATGAAATCGCAGGGATGTGCTGAGCAGCTGGGGGAAAACGAAAATAAAAGCGGCCTGATAGGACTGCACAATTTTAAGCCTGATTGAATGTTATACCAGTGTTACCAAAAGCCTTAAATTGATGATCTCAATGCTTAATTCCTCCTATGAGTTGATGGTCTGAATTTATCCTCTCTTGTCTTGACCTTGAAAAAGAAATTCCTCAAGTATTTTTCCTTTGAGGGGATTTTTTTGGTTGTTGTTGTTCTTCTTCTTTGGTATGGAATGTAAGATTTGGATAAGGTTTGGAATTCTGCCCGTGCAGAGGGACAGTATGGTATTATATAAGTTAGAGTGAGACGTGAACCATGGATTTATTAGGTTTGCATAAAAATGGGTTTTGTGCCTTGGCTGGTGTGGCTCAGTGGATTGAGTGCCAGCCTGTGAACCAAAGGGTCGCCAGTTTGATTCCCAGTCAGGGCACATACCTGGGTTGCAAGCCAGGTCCCCAGTAGTGGGCGCAGGAGAGGCAGCCACACATTGAGTTTCTCTCCCTCTCTTTCTTCGTCCCTTCCCTTCTCTCTAAAAATAAATAAATAATATCCTTTTAAAAAATGGGCTTTGCTACTGAATGGGGCCCAAGTGTAAGGGAAGCGTAAAAAGATAATCAGGTTGGATTTCCAATGAAAAATTCAGTAGTACAATGTATCCAAGAAAATACATTGAAAAAAAAATCCGTGTCCAGAGAGAGAAGAGATCAAGGAATAGTAACTATGACTAGGTGGGGTCATTCCTTTATTCATTTTCCATGTATCAGATACTCACATCATGCTAGGTGTTGTTTTAGGTCATGGGGACAGGCGAATGACAGGCAAGGCCTCCGCTCCGATACAGGGGACAGATAAAAGAGGAATAAACAGATGAACAGTAATTCCCCATAGCAGCTGTAAGATGAGGAGAGGAGAGCAGGGCATCGTGGGAAAGGGACTGGGGGTCCAGGGCGGCGGCTCAGTGACTCCTTGCTGAAGAGAAAGTATTTTCAATCCAGAGGGAGAGGAAGTTAGAAGGAGAAAAGCTAAATGGATTTCAGTGTCCATAGAGGAAGGATGCAGAAAGAAACTACGATCTTTTCTAGCTTCCTCCTTATGCTTAAATTCAGCATCTTCCCTAAACAAATCAGAGCCCCACCCAGGCATTGATGTGGAGAGTTTTCCACATCAGAGCCCCACCCAGGCATTGATGTGGAGAGTTTTGTAGGGAGTCTCGAGGTTTCTTCCTTCTCAGATTGTCTAGAAACATCCTATGGATGGAAACCTGGTAATTTTCTGGAAAGTATCTCAAGGCTTTATCACTCCCTTTAGTTCTTATGCGAAAATCTCTTTGCCTTCATAATATTAGGCAGCTTATGTCTGTCCCTGCAGCCACATGTTGACTCTCCAGGCATAAAACCTTGCGTCTCACAGATTCTGTGTTCACCGCGCACGCCCATGCCAGGCTCGGGTCGGGGGACACACTGCAAGTATTCCCGTGTAAAAGAGAAAATGGGAAAGAAAGTCCCAAAGCCAAGCTGTTTAAGTCATGTTCTCATGAAGAGTTCCTGAACATGCTCCCAGCAGTTACCACACTCCAAGTCTAGGATAGATTTCAAAAGAATTGACGGGGAAGTTTAAAAATTCTTGGTCTCACTCTTGCACTCTCTAATTCCGTGGCTCTGGAGTAATACTTGTGCATTTGATGTTGTTTTTTTTAAGTTTACCAGTTAAACCTCAGCAGTAAGCAGTTTTATAAGCGCTGTTAGACTAGGGAGGAAGCAGGAAAGAAACGAACAATATTTGTTCTGTCCGTGACTGCCTTGGCTTCTAGTGTTTGTTTCCTAATTCACTTTTAGTAACTGGTGTATTTGAATCGGCGCCAACAATCGAGATCATTCCCATTGCCTTTAAGAATATGGCAGAGAAAATGGAGGTAAATTCTGTTGTTTAAATTCAAAATCCAGCCACTAAATGGGGCAAGATACAGGTCTTCCCTTTTCAAATGTGAGCAAAAGCCGCCTGTCTGTGTCGGGTCCCAGCCGGACCATGAGACCCGTTCTCCTAACAGCCAGAAACCTAGGCAAACTGAAGCGTACTTAATAGTGTATACATGCACTTACTGAAAGCTTTGGGTCGTCAGGATTTTCGATTAGAATTCAACTTTTTCTCCCTATTAAATGTTGGCCTGGCAGAGTTGCATTAATGCCCGCGGTAGTGTTTGAACGTGAATGGGGGACATCTGGCAGGATCAGCAGATCAAACATCGGGAGTCTGCGTGATGACTCTCCTCTGTGTGTCACCCAGCAGGTGTAATGGATGGCAGGCCCGTGGGCTCTCTGCCCAAGTCAGTGGACAGAGCCTTATCAATATAGGGAGGGGAGACGTTCTCTCCGCACTTTTAAAGGATCATAGCTCGAGATACCTATACAGTGGTGGGGGGGTGGGCGGTGGGGGGCAAGGTGGGGGCACCCATTTCTTTAAGTAAAACTGCTCCTTTCTAGCCTACAAGCCTCTCCCTTGTCCCGTTTCAACGAACTTTCCCAGAGCCCGATTTGTTATTCAGAAATTTATGGGAAATGTATGTTAAAGTGAAAAGGGTACATCGTGCACAAAAGGGAGGCAGCTTGCACGCATCTCATTACGCCCGAGCCACGGGGCCCGCAGATGGCAGCTCCGCTCAGCAGCGAGCGCGGTGCCAAGAGCTACACTCTAAATACATTCAAATCGCATATCTTTACTTAAAAAGGGAGTATTGGGGAAGGAAAAGCAGATGATATTTAAGTACACAAGTGGTATTCTTTTGTTCCTCAGAAAAATAGAGCCCTTTACGAAAGTTGTTACCTTGGAAGTGTACAGTAAGCCTTGGGTTCTTCAGACTCCCTGGAGGATCTCGTGACCGAGGAGCCTCGGGCCTTAATGGGCTTCACTGTCGAGGTAGCACCTTGCTAGGAGAACAACCCTTCAAGGATCCTTACTGTTACTGAGAATGAAAGGGTTTGTTTTGATGGCTACGTTCCGTGCTAACAGCAAACCTTTGTTTTGCACATTAGAAATAGTAACAAAAAATTATCATGACATACGGCTTCTTGTTTTAATTGAAAATAAATTTAGTGCGTAGACTGTGCCAATCTTGAATTAATTAGGAGAGGGTAACGAAAGGGATGAAAGCATTTGGTTGCTGCTTAATATAATGATTTTCTGGGGATATTTTGAATATATATTAATCACACCGAGTTCTTGTTTAGAGTGTGGTTCTGTTTACTCCTAATAGAGAATTTATATTTTAAAGGGTACAGTTCATGTTGGTGAGACTCACACAGTAAATAAATCAGTGCATTTTTGTTTCTTGTTTTGGAAGAGTGGCATTATTTTTACTAGCACCTTATACGAGTTCATTTTAGCTCAGAAAATGATTTTGAATGTGTATTCTTAATTTTTATTGATGTCATTAGACCTGACAGCAGTGCTATTAAGAGGCATTATTTGTATTTGAAACATTTAAAACATAACCTTTTCTTTTAATATTCTAATAGCTTTATCTGTTTAATGATTATACTTTTAGAAAATCCAAAAGTATAATTCTATCTACGACATTTGGTGTATGGGATCTTTAATTTTCAGAATATTGTGAACACATGTTATTTCCACATTTCTCCACCTCCTTTTCCACTTAAAAAAAATTCTGAAATGTTCAATTATCATGGACGGTACTGAGTTCGTGTGCATGTGTGTGTGAGGGAGAAAATACTGTACCTATGTGTGTGCACACCTGCGCGTGAGTAGTGTGAAAGAAAGGGAGGACTATGGATTAATTTTTAGAGGAATACGATTTTATTATTTTCATCCGACTACAAGTAAAGCAGCGACGGCTGGTAATGTGTTGGTAAACAGAAGTCCGCGGGCCATTATTCTTAATGCACGTAGAAATCAATCGTGATTTTTAGTGAATTGATCATCTCAAACTGAGTGTGGCTAAAGCAAATGCAATGGTGCTTCATAGACTGGATAACTTCATTGATTCTATTATTTCTGTGGAAAACGTCCTACTCTGTCCTTACTTTGAAAATCTGCCGTAGACCCGCGCTGGCCAGAGCTCATGCATTTGGAAACTGCATTCCTCATAAACGGATCGCCATAAGCTTTTCTCTCTGGCTCGCTTTGTTGTAATATATGTAGCTTTGGTAGAACACTGTGTTGTTCTGAATTCTGCTGTCACTTGGTATTCTAGGTTCTGCTCTCCTCACCAAGGATGACTGGTTTCTTCATTTGTTTTTTTTTAATTTTTATTCACTGTTTGTTTGTTTGTTTGTTTGTTTATCTATTTATATGTGTACAACCTAGCAGTTTTTATTTTACTGTTTTTTCTTTATCTTTATTGTTGACACTACTGTAGAAGTCCCCATTTCCCTCTGGCCAGCACCACACTGTTGTCCGTGTCCATGACTTTTAGAAAGGGAGAGTAGAAGGGAGGGAGGGAGAGAGGAAGAGCAAGAGACAAATTTGTTGTTCCACATATCTATACATTCATTGGTTGATTCTTGCATGTGCCCTGACTGGGGACTGAACCTGTAACAACCTTGGCCTATCTGGAGGATGCTGTAACCAACTGAGCTACCCGGCCGGGGCTGCAAGGGTGCGCTTGTTGATGTAAAAGGCTGGGTGGGTGGCTCACTTGCTCACGTGCTCACGTGAAGTAGCCTCTCTGGACAGTGAGAATGCACGGCCAGGAGGGAGCAGGAAGGGGGTGCCGCTGTCTCCATATCAGGACTGAATATGAATACGACCCACAGGCAGGCATTTCCTTCGGCAGGGGTGTCAAACTCGTTTTCACCGGGGGCCACATCCGCCTTGCAGTTGCCTTTAAAGGGCTGAATGTAATTTTAGGACCGTAGAAATGTAATTACTTCTTCACAGGCAAGGGAGAGCTTGGTGCTGCCGCAGGGTAGAAACAGGGTGCCAGGCCGGATAAAACAAGGTGGAGGGCCGGATTCAGCCTGCGGGCCTCGTGTTTGCCACCTGTGACCTAGGGGCACTATAGGCGATAGTCAAGGGGATCAGATGAACAATTTAGTAGTTTGCTCATGAACTCCTGACTCATGGGCAGGAGTCAAATACGACAATTATTCTATTTCGTAACTGGTTGAATAAGCTGGACCACAGATCCTGCATTTGAACGTGGAAAATACGACTGTGGCCCAGGCCGGTTTCACTCCGCTGGTTGGAGATTGTCCTGTGCACTGAGAAGTCGTGGGTTCCGTTCCCAGTCAGGGCACATGGCTAGGTTGCAGGTTTGATTTCCAGTCAGGGCACGAATGGGAGGTAACTGATGGATGTCAGTTTCTCAGATTCCTGTACCTGTCTCTCTCAAATCAATAAATGTATCCTCAGGCAAGGATTTTAAAAAAGTCATGATTGTGTTTTCATTGGCTTGGTGCATCTTTATGATAGAATTCTTGTATCTCAGCAACATTGTTCCAGAATTTGCCAGACTATTGTGGAAATCTCTGAGAGAGGAGATGATTTAAATGAATGGGAATGTTATCCTAAAGAGTGAAAATTCAGTGATTCCATGTAGTGAGAAAAGGAGAATTCTTCAACCCAACTGGCTTTGGAGGGAATATAATATACTATAAAAATAGAAATTTGGCTTTTCTAAAAAAATAGAAATAAATTATTTTTTTAACTTATTCTAAGCATACCTTGTTGTTTCTTGGGCTGCCTGTAATTTCTTTGGGACATTGGGCAGAGCCACCAAAGGTTATGGTCTGTTCATTAATCTCTAACCTCGTCTCTTCTCTAATCTATTTGTCACACTTAAAGTGGGCCTTCACTTTCTTAGGCAGGCTTCTGGGACCCCTGAACATTTTGAAATGTTTTCCCCTGGCTCCCTCCCTCCTCCCAAGGCCTGACTTTACTAGTTTGGAGACATTGCTGAATCTGAAATAGCATTTGTGATGAGGCTGTTCCCTCCCCCCACTATTCACATTGACTATTAAAAAAGCAAATAAAACCCCAAGGAACCCATCCACAAGCCCGGCAGTGGGTTCTTCACAGCAGGTTGGCCTACATCACCCCTCGTGACCAAAAAGTGAGCCCTGTTGACTAGCCACCCCTCTACCAGAGAGATTTCTTTGCACAGAAGTGTGATATTTGGGCGGTGTGTGTATTTGATGGCTTTGCTGTCACGAGACTTGTGGTGCATCTTCCTGACGCATATTTCTAGAAGGCAGCATTTCAGGGCTGGGCTTGCAGCTTCAATTCCAATTCGTCCTCCTCAGCATCTCACAGGAGCCTTTAAACGGTGTTAGTGCTCGAGCATAAGCATGCAGACGTGAACACAGAGAACTGTTTCCTTACCTTCCGCCGTCCCCGGGGGAAGGGCTGTTGCACAGGAGTGTAACAGGAGCCCCCTGTCATTCTACATTGTTTTAACAGGCACGTTATAAAGAATAAAAGGAAGTTGGTGAAAGAAATGTTATTATGTGTTTTATGTAACTCAATATATCAAACATTATTTTTTTCACTATGTTATCCAGATAAAATGTTGAGGTATTTTATATTTTTGTACTAAATCTGTGAAGTCGGGTGTGTGTGTTACACTTTGCAGCGTGTGTCAGTGCAGACCAGCCACATTGTAAGTGCTCAGTGGCCGACGGCGTAAGTGGCCGGTGGCTGTCCTGTTGCATAGCACAGACCAGAGCTTGAAGTAGTATCTGCTACAGGGTCACTACTCAGTGGGACATCTGTCAAATACATGAGTGAATGATATTAGTTGCCTAGGTTTAGTATGTCTACATCAATGAATAAATGTCTATGTTATAAAAGTATTTTATTATAGGTCCAAATGCCTCATTATCAAGTTTCCTTATTAAGTAACAGAGATAGCTTTTAACTGGACTTAGAATGTTAATGTTTTGAAAAATTCTGAAGTTCCCAAACAGTTATATGAATGGTAGAATGCGAAATGGCTTCAGTATTCTGAAATTCATTCCACTGAACTTGTGATTTCATTTTCTTTGGCTGTGTGGGATGAAACTCATAGGCTCATATTTTTATGTCTGTGAAATCCTTATTTTATTCATTAGAAAGAAGTCGATTAATTTGCATTTACTAATCTCCCATTCCTTGCCCTATAATATCATTCTCTTTATATCTAAAGGGAAAATTGTTAATATTTCTTTTAAGCCTATAAACATAATTTCCATTGAGGGAACTGGTAGTTTGAATGACAATAACAACATCTTATAAGTTTTATTCCTATTGTCTGGCTTCTTACAGGTTTGTCTACATCACTTCATTTTGTGGCATTTGTGTAAAATACGTAGTCTGGTATTTGCTTAATTTTTTTGATTTACATGTTTAATGGTGGAAAAGTCTACCTAAAAGATGCAAATTAAGACATCCCTAAATTATTCCCTAGGTATCAATAACATTTAATTAATTTAAATTGCTCATTTTGTAATGCTTCTAAATAGGATATTTGCATTTCTCAGGTTTCCTATAAGCATGAAATGAAAAGTTAAAGTAATTCGATTGTATCAAAAGGGGACCCAGATGAGCTGCCATCAATAATCTAGAAAGTGGCTTTCTGTTATAGAAAGGGTTTGCAATGAAAATAGACGGACAGTGTTGTTCTATTTACAGACAGTTTTGTCTACTCAAGGTGAATTTATTTATAGAGAGAGGTCTAGAAGGATACTCACCAAAATGTAAGCAATCATTACCACTGGCTCATGTGCCCTTGAGCAACTTTTGCTTTCTTTGGTTTTATTTAACTGTTAGTATTTTATTTTCTAATATTTAAAAATAAGTGTAAGAATATAGATCTCATTGTAGTTATATAAAATCTCTCATGTATAATACAACAGAAATGTGTATTTCCACAAAAATTATAAAATAAACATAAAAATTACATTTGTTTAGTCCTATTATAATTTAATGAATATGGTATTTAATTTCAATCAATATAGATGCTTTATCTGATGTATCTTAATGTAGATGAAAACCTAATAAATAATAATATTTGGTAAATGTATTGCCTTAAAACATGTATCATTTGTTACTGAATATTTAATGAGTAAAATATACTGGTTTAAAAACTTCCATTGATTCACTTGACAGCCATTCATAATGCATGTAATAAAAATGGGGTGAGTTTAATACTTTAGAAAGTAGTGAACTTTTAAATAATTCTATTTCACTAATAAAAGTAAACAATAATAATACTTAACATTTATTATGTACCAGTCATTGTGTTACCATAAGTGAATTATCTATGCAGTCTTTAGAATAGTCCTATGAGTTAGATAGTGTTATTATCCTTATTTTACCCAAGAAAAATCTAGGGAACATAGAGGATTATGAATTGCCTTAGATCACATGACTGTGAATTACTTCTATCACATGCTAAACACAAGCAATTTAATTGTGGAGCCCAGAATTTAATCATTACATCGTATCAAGTGCGCTATGTCTACTGACCATGCCCATTTCATTTTATATTCTAACAGCAAGCTTTTACATTTATAATTAACATGATCGAAAAAATAACAAAGCAAGTCACATTTCTGCTACCTGAAATTTACAGCTTTCTTATTAGACTCATATTATTATAGAAGATTCTTATCTTTAAAATACATTTGTGACCTCACTAAAACAGGTGTCTGACTCAAGGGCAAGGCCGCCACCCTCGGGTGCAAAGTTCAAGGTTGCTGCCTCACTCAGGGCTGCACAGGTGGTCGGTGGGGGCCATACACCCCCTCAGGCCTCTGCTGTTGACTTTTTTAACATGAGTTTGCCCTATTTCTAAGTTTAAAAGTAATTTTTAGATGAAATCCATTGGTGAATCTTCTTGAAAATATGCTCACAACTTTATTTAGTAATAAGGTTGTTAAATTGTGGCTCTTAATAGCATTTAAAACTAACATCCATGCGAGATGAAAGGGTCAGAATTGTACAAGTGAGTAAACAGACTTGATTATAAGGACACCTAATTATTACAAGGTAGGGTATAATTAAGTGCTAAAATTGTACAATATAAAGACAATAAAGGCTGAAGAATTTCTAAGGTGGAAATCAAAGAACCACATTGCTTCACTGGGCTCTGATTACCAAGTTAAAAACTTGAAAAAAAAAAAAACAGAAGAAAAACAAAACAAGTTTACATGAGGTCTTACAATTTTGTCTAGTTTTGTCAATTTGTCTTTTAAAGACACAGAGTCTTGCTAAAACAATTCTATATCTATAATTCCCTTATAATCAGATGATTAAAGTACCATGATAAGCAAGAAAATGGAGCAGATAAAGCACAAATTGCGATTAACATTTGTCGTATGCCTACTGTGTGCCGGAAACATTTTCTTTCCTCATTACTCAGTTTTGTGTGGTCAGTATTTTGCCCCAGTCCCATTTTTTCAGGTCAAAAGACTGAGGCTTAAAGAGCCTTAGGAACCTTGAATGGGGGTTTACTTATTAGAGATACACACACAGTTCAAATTCAGGTGTGCTGTGATTTAAATTGCATACTTGCCACTGCACTGTGACAAGGCCTTTGACTGTCTGGAGGATGCTAACACACAATATTTATCCTGCAGTCCCAGGAATCTTTGTGGAGGGCAGAAAATCTTTTCAGAGATTCCTGGTAAGTGGCATAGAGCCATCAGTCTGAAAATACTGCTTGGCCCTGTGAGGAGTGTGACCAAGAGTATGCTAGCCAGCGAGGACAGGTGTGGGACCTGGAGACGGCTCTAGCTAGGGTGGCACCTGCCCAGCTCATCAGAAGATTTCACATCCTGCCCGGGAAACACAGATTGAGGCCGGGCTCCCGTGTGCATGTAGAGGTACATATTTAGCGCCCAAGATGAGAATGACAAGCAAACCTGGAAAATCAGAGTTACTTGTTTCCAGTTTTTGTAACTTCTTCGTGGACTTTTTTCTGTTTCTCCTAACCACAATCCCTTGGCGAATTTAAGAAATCACCCTATGCTTGGTGCACTGCTCTAGCCTGCTGGCCAGATGAGAAGGGAACCTAATGAATAGCAAATGCCCTAGTGTAGATTCATTTCACATTTAGACTTTTGGGAGGAAGAGGGGATGTTTGCATTTTTCTAAAGACTTAATCATCAGGAGATGAGCCCCCAACCTATTGATGACGTTTCAGACACGTGGCATTGGAATGGAGGGAACAGTGACAATAATAGCGTGTGGCCTGTGCTGAAGGAAGTACTATGAGTCAGGCACTGTACGATGTGCTTTTACTACATGTTTTGTTTAATCTTCACAATATTTCTATGAGCTAGGTGCTATTAGAGCCCAGTGTTTAGATGGTGAAAGCTTAAGTTATTTGCCCAAAGCAACTTGCGTTGGGGCCAGTGGGACTTTTCTGATGTATGATATACTCCCGCGTCTTATTGACATTGGTCCTAACTAGCAAGTACTTGAATTTGAAAGCTGGCAAGGTAAATGCTCAAGCTGGATGAGCAAATTTTAAATCTTAAGGTTAAGTAAATCATTTGTAAATGTGAAGAACAAACTTAAAATCTGCATGTTGCTCTGTGTTTTTAGTGTTTCTGTTGTAAACAACATCACATTTGAAGGATAACAAAGGGGTACGCTATCGTGGTAATTTTGTATCTTAATGGTAATGGCGTGTCATAGTTAAAATGACTGAACTAATTAGTATGTTTTATGCCATATTTTACATTCCTCCATTGAAAGAAATTTTAAAGGGTAAGGTGTGCTATTTAGCTCATGTAGCGTCTAATCCCAACCTTTCTCCATTTTGAAGATATATGGTTTTATTTGCATTTTTATTCTATTGTTTTATGGGCTCATTTGAATCTTATCTATTTTCTGTTTTCTTTTTAACAGTCACATCCAGCTTTTTACCGCCTAAGCCGTCTGGGGCCGTCTTCCTCACTTGGCTTTGCTGTGGAACTCGCCAGTAAAGCGCAGTGAATTGTACGTCGAAGAACCACGCTTTTGGTGAGTGGCATCATAGCTCCAATTTTGTATTTTGCTCTGCCTCCAGTTGTGTTTGCATTGTCGGCCACAGTGCTTTCATACAGCACGCAAAATAGGGCTCTTCCAGCTCTGCATGGGAAGCTGGCTTTCCCCACCCCTTCTTTTTTCCTTATGGACAAAGGAATTTGTACCCTCATTTTCTCTCTCTGAAATCTGCTATTGTCTCTCCCGTGCCCAACGCAACTGAATGACTACAATTCTTCAGTCATGATCTGCCGCTTCTCCACCTGGATGGGTGGATCCCCTCCTCATCCCCTGGCCTCTGCAAATAACTTTACCACAACACTTTTCTTATTTGCTATGTATGCATGGAAGTAAAAGGGGTGGTTGTGATTAGCTGGGCCACATGGCTTCTCACTGTAGTGTGTCAAGACCTTTTGGACGGAAAAGCTTGGCCCTTGTGATCTGTTTAATGTTGTTAATCTGTGCAGGCAGACAGCGAAAAGGAAGCCAGCAAGCCTTTCTTATGCTCCTGGTAAAATCATTTCTGCTTTTGTTGCCTCTGAACTGGAATCCTCAATATAAGCCAACAACATCTAGTGTCTTCCTACGTCTTTTTCCTGGTCCTCCCATTTCCACTCTTCCCCGTGCTATTCTTTTGCTTTTTAGAGCTTCCTGTTGCACCTTTACAGGTCAAATCCTACCAAGATGGCTCACGTTTTGGTGAGACAATGAAAGGGTTCTGTGAGGACAAGTGACGTTTTATGCTGTTCCGATTTGGAAACGGAGCATCTGCCTTAGCTGAAACATCTGTTACAGCATAATTTTAGTAATGTGAATATGTATAGAGGCCAAGGGTAGGGTATGAGAGGAGATACAGTAGAGACTCGTAAGTGATTACGTGGATAAATGGAAAAGCCACGGGATTATTTTTTTCCCTTTATTTATTATTGCTAGCAGCAGCTTTTCTGTTGGAATGAGGCAATGAGAAAAAAGTCAGTCTTAGGTGGCTGAATGGGAATGGCTTTCGGGGCAGGGTGGCGAGGAGCACACCCCCAGGAAGGAGGTGGGCACAAAACAGTGATCACATACCCTGCTTGGAACAGTCTGTTTAGGAAGTACTTACGGAACCGATACTGTGAGGCCCGAAGGGGGCTCTCACGAGGCTCTAGTGACAGTTAAAGTAGATGATGCAATAAGGTGCTTATCATTCTGGTACTTGGACACGTGGTCAGTGATAATGACCATGATGGAGATGTTAGCATCAGCTCCATCTCGCTGGCAATGAAACTGAAATTCAGTCAACTTCTTGAAATCTAGCTGTCCATCACAGCTAGCTGTCCGCATTTTTCTTACCTCCCCCATGTGTTCTCAGGCATGTGGTCTGAGAGGGGAGAAGCTTCTAGTCAAGTAGTAGTGGCTTCCTTTTATATGCAATTATGCTCTGAGTCTGCGGAAGGCAGACTTTAATAATGCTCAGGACGCCTTCACTTTCTCCGAAGCATAGTTGTCCCTAGTGTCCTGGTGGTCAGATCCAAATGGGACTGTGCCAGGAGAGCTGGGCTTTGCTGGAGCTTGTCTCGGACTTCCAGGTGCCATTCTCTCCCAAGAATACCACCCGGTACCACTGTCTGTCTCAGAAACCTGAGTCCATCACGGCTTTTGTTCTTAAGGAAATATCACCGTGCGCTTCGGGAATCCATTATAAATGTAGAGTTGTCA
Organism: Carollia perspicillata; assembly: GCA_004027735.1. Classification (NCBI taxonomy): domain Eukaryota; kingdom Metazoa; phylum Chordata; class Mammalia; order Chiroptera; family Phyllostomidae; genus Carollia; species Carollia perspicillata. The sequence continues at coordinate 14,223 of PVKM010028917.1, forward strand.
ATTTTGGAAGAAATAGGAGGGCGTATGGTGAAACAGACCTAAGATGCTGGCATAGCCTATGCTAGCCCATCTGTCCTCTCCTGCAGCAAGTGACAGATCAGAAAGCTGCTCAGCGAGAGGAGGTGAGTTCGGTGGGGTAGGACCTAGAAGAATGAAGCTGGGATGTGGCCTGGGTTTGGGGTGTGTAGACGGTTTTCCTGACCTTGCAATTCAGCAGTTGTACACTGCTTTTGTGCTCTCCTGCTCATCATCCTCATCTTGTCCTCTAAAGTAATGTTCTGACTTAGTGTTCTGGCGTGGATGGGTCTCTGGAACAAGGTGGTCAGGGAAACAGGCAGAGGAAAACAAGGAATAGCGTGTCAGTGTGGGAAGAGAGAGAGAATGCCACACGGTGGCGGGAACTTGCTTGATACTAAGGGTAGGTTTCGGAGACCTGCCTACTAACATGTGGGCCTGAGCACTTGTGTGGTTTTCTCAATGATCTCATTGGGTTTTGTTGTCACTCAGGGTTATACTTTGACAATCTACTACTGCAACCAAGTGAGTTTTACATTCTGGCTAAATAACAAGCCAGTCAGTTACTTGGGCAGGGCTTGGCTTGCAGAAAACCATCAACGTTTGGAAGTTCTTTGTGCTAACTGGCATTATATTTTGCACTCTGTTGAGGACCTGTTTTCAAGGAATACTTACCCACTCTGAAAGGACTCTGCCAGGCTTCTGCCCTCTGCTGTTCACGCCGGGTGTCATTTTTCCACCCTAATGGAATAAATGAGGCCGGCTTTCCTGGGCGATAGGAGGCTTTACAAACATAGGCCGGTGTTTGCCCAGGTTTTCAGTTTCCTCCCAGGCTCTGGATCTTTCCTCTTCACTTACACTCATGCCTGAAGTTTTAAATGCTCTTCTCTTTGCTCATAAGAGGCAGGACCCTAAGGAATACAGCGTTTCCGGCCAGGGATCTACGTTAACCATTTTTGTGAGTGTATGAAATAGTTTTTACTCCTTGCTCGATTCTCACTGGCCTGGGACGGTTACTTCTGCTCCCAACCAGACAAGGATGAAATGCAAGATATGATTCCATCTCCACTTAAAAATATGCTTTTTGGCTATTTTTCTCTATTTAAACAATGAAGATGAAAGAGAAAAAGAAATGTAAAAATGATAGGAAAAACCCCCAATACTTGTAAAGACTGCCTTTGGTATGGGCTAAGACAGAACTAATGTTTTGTTTTGTTTTTTTAATTTTCGATATTAAAATGAAACCCTCTTTTAGGTAGCCCTTTCAGGAGAATCAGCAGACCTACACGAAGGCTGTGTTTTCAGCAGCCCATGACTCTGTGAGTGATGTGAGGAGTTAATTCCCTAGTGGTAGAATACAAGTTGACATTTTTCACTCTCCTTTCCACTTAAAGAGTGCCTAACAATTAGTACCATATTTTTCAGACTATAAGACACATTTTTTTCTCCCCACCCCGCAAATTTGGGAGGAAAGGGGTGTGCATCTTATAGTCCAAATGTAGCTTGCCTGGCTCGGTGTGGTGGCGGGGGGTGGCGGCGGTGGAGTGGGGTCACAGGAGGCAGGAGCAGGGTCGCCTCTGCAGTTTCCTCCCAAATTTGGGGGGAAAGGGGTGTCTTATAGTCTGAAAAATACGGTATGTGCTGAATCTATAAGTAACTGAGTCTCTTTGAAAAATAAGATGAACCCGTCTTTTTCTCTGTTTGAAAATCCACGTCTATGGAAGAACTGCAGTTATTAGTACCATGTCGAAAGTATTACGCCCAGCCCTTTCTTCCTTTGCCCTGTTTGCCAGCATAGAAACACCCTTTCAGACTCAACAGCTAACCTTTAAGATGAGTGCATTTTGAGATTTTTTTTTTTTGCACGACATGCCTGAGTTGCCTCGTAACATTGTGAAATTTACAACAGGTTTTCTTTAAATATTTCACATTCTTGCACATCCAGCCACTGCCATATTACACGTTTCACAAAACACCTTCTTGGAAATTGAAGGAATAAAATACAACTTAATGTAACCAGAACTAATATATGATGCATGTAGTGTTTTAATTACAACAATTATGAAAGGACTACAAAGTATAAAGGAACAGTTATTAATACGTGCCATGTACCACATTGTTTTCTTCTTTTAAATATAAATTAGTCATTTAACCATAAAAACAAAATTTCTAATCCTGAAAACTGCAAGCTCAAGGGGTTACACGTGTTGCTCAAGCCTGCACAGCTCAGGAGGGAAAAGAACCATATTTGTTATTCCATTCTGTTCCTGCAAATGCTAATCCACTGATTGAACTTACTGGACAAGCAAAAAATGGGATTATTCTAGAGAAGGACATGCTTTATTATGAAGTACATGAGCTCATAAATTATGGTCTAATAAACTCACTAGTTTATAAAAGAACAGTAAGACCCAAATTGTGTTTCTGGCAGATAGAATTTAAAGCAATCTGCTCAGACAGCTAAAACTTTTACTACTACTTGTGGGGAAGACTTTTAAGGTGTTTCATTTACATAGCTTCCAGATAGCCCCCCACCCCTTCTCCCTCAAGTTTACCTGGCAGAAGATGGCCCTGGATTCCTCCAGGAGACCAGATAGAACACTTAAACCTTGAAGGCACAGAGAAAGAGTGTAGGTTTTTCCAAGAAGGGATTTTGCCTCCTGAATCCAGATCCTTTACAGCACAGGTGGCAAACGCAAGGCCCGCGGGCCCAACCCGGCCCTCCACCTTGCTTCTACCTGGCAGCAGCGCTGAGGTCTCAATTCACTGTGAAGGAGTACCTACATTTATACAGTCCTACAATTACATTCGGCCCTTTGAAGGCAACCGCGGGGCTGATGTGGCCCCCGGTGAAAATGAGTTTGACACCCCTGTTTTGACACCCCTGTTTTACAGCATCTGCAAGCCTTTTTAGAGGGAGAAAAGAGATTTGGGGATTGACCAAAGGGATGGGTGGGGTTTGCATTGTGTCTACAGCCCCAGTCCTAGTCTCTTAACGACTTGAGTTGTAAGACAAGTGGGGCTGTTTTTAATTTTTCAAAGAACGGGGTTGCCACCTAAGTGATATCCAGAATCTGACCTGGTCATCCTGCTGCATGACTTTCAAGTCATAAGATCCCCGTGTTCTAGATTGAAAGCTGTGTTTCTTTAGAATGTTTTAGTAGACCCTTCCACGGTGGCTTCATGATGTTTTTCTTTGCCTCTGGGTTCATGGTATCATTTTAACTGTGAGGAGAAGGCATGAAAAATAGTTCCTACCAGACTGTGAATATCAGCTTCCAATTTGGCAAATGTTGACCATAGAGCCCCTTTAAAAAGACACACAACACATAACAAAACAACAGCAGCAACAATAAAAACCCTTTGAATACCTTGTCAGGTGTGAGCCAGGACAAACAGTAAGTAGTTTTGACACGATTGAACAACCCCATGGGCACAAGAGGGGTTCCCAAAGAGGCTGCAAAGACACTACCTTCCCAAGATCCAGAGCCACTTCCCAAGACAAGGAAGAGAAAGACAATTCCCCTGGGAGCTGGAAACACTTAGTAGGACCCTTAGCGGCAGATGGGGTGCAACACACATTCCTGTCCGACCATTTCTGTCTGGCCCCAAAGATTGATCATCAGGGTTTTCTGCCTGCCACTCTGAATTTGGAAACGAAGGGACAGCTTGAAACGTCACCTCTGTCTTTCTACCACGCACCACAGACAGAGATCTGGAAACACTGACTTGGGTGAGATTTCTCACCCTTTGCCAGCTTCCCGGGGGTCCCGCGTGCAGGCTCTGGAGTGCAGGAGTGG